>JAODAL010006981.1:0-129096 GCA_025379985.1 Phyllomedusa bahiana
AAAAGTAAATATTTTCCGTATAAAAATTTTATCTCCCATCCCCATCTCTCTCAATGCCAGACATTCAAAGGAAGGGTTTATGGGTGATGATACTGACGCCCCTTGAATAATACGGTAAACAATGTTTTCGCCCAACCCCCCATCCCCTTTGACCATTTTACTGTATGGGACAAAAAATGTTCTCTTGAATAAACAATATAGCTGGCTGATATTGGGAAAAAAAAATAAACATCGCATATCTTTTTTTTGGGCACTCAGTCCCCGGGATTTTCCGGGAGAGCAGTGTTATTTTATCCGCCACTAAATCCGGTCCTTTAAGTGCCCAAGTAACTTTAACTGTAAAGATGATGGATGGAAGCCGTCCAAACTGCCTCACAAAGTAAGCAAAAGCATCTGGAGTAGATAAACCCCCCCCCCCCTCAAAATAAACATGAAACCCCACAATTGTAAAATATTACAAAATAAAAGAAATTAAAAATGTGCAAATTGTAAACACCCTAAAATGGCTCAAGTCCTCCATGCCCGGGAAAGGAAAGGGAGCGGGATGCTTTTTAATTAATGAGCACTGTCTCCTTTTTTTAGCCCTCTCTGCTTTTTTTTTTAAAGGTGAGCAAATGGGCGGAGTATCAAAGTCTACAGACCCCCTATGCATTATACCACACGTCGCTTTCTGAGGAGGCAGAGGTGAAGGAAGCACAGCGGGTTTTGTTTTAAATTCTTTGCGCTAGGCAGAGGGGTGCATTTTGGGATTCCCCCCAAATAAAAAAAATTCATTTTGTAAGGGCATGTCCCCACGGCAGGGTTTTTGGGGGTTTTTCGAGGGTTTTTTGGGGGCCTTGCAGCCCGTCTAAAAAAAAAAATTGTGCTTGCACTTTCTTCCCGCCCGGGTTTTTCTTATCACGGAAAAAAAGCCTCCCCACCCCCCCTCCCCCCGCAGCCGTGGGGACGGCACTAAATAGGACAAATCCCGGGTCGGTTAACTGAGGGTATTTGCCCCTTTCCCGTGAAAAGGGGGCCCTTACTTAGACATGAAAAAGTTTTAAAAATTATACCCTCTAGGAAATTATAGTGGGGTAGCTTACCCCAGTGAAAAATGCTTCGATATATTATTATTATTATTTATTTTATAGGCCCCATTTGTTTCCGGGGCGCTGTACATCGGGGGGTTCACACATAACATACTACGAGTACAGTGAAAATATAATGAAAATTTGGCAGAAGAGGGAGAGGGCCCCTCCCCGCGGGGGGCAAACAATCTAAAAGGAGGGGAAAGGAAGGAGGTAGGGGCAGACTTTTTGTGGGGAAGTAGTGCAAGGTTGTAAAGGTTTAAAGGGCAAGCTGAAGAAAGGAGTTTTTAGTTTCTCCACATCTACTGAACTTTTTCATGTAAATTAAATTGGATGCAAAAATTAAAATAACCCCACAAACGCAAAAATACTTGACAGGTTACTCTTGTGGGTCAGGTTCAAAAGGTGTCCCACCCCTTTTTTTTGCTTTAAACATGTAGGCAAGGGGAATGAAGTTTTACCAAAAATCATTGCTTTTTTGTTTTTGTTTTAATATCCTTTAGGGATTTTATCTCCTGCTTGTGTATAAAAACTTCTCTAGGTTACCAACCACATTCTCGCTTAGCAATGGCCCAGATTGGTGATGGCACTCCTCGCTGTGTCTTATCAGCGGATGGAGCTTGCTTCTAATCTCTGAACTTATTTTTTAGTGGGAAAAACTTTAACCTTAGAGTTAGACCTAGAGAGTCTTGCACCACACTGTCAAGTCTGGAGAAACCCCCAAACAGTAAAAAGTTATGGGGCTGTAAGTTTTGGAGAGCTGAAATGATCACTGCTTGAATCACCCACACCTGCACGGCGTTTGGCCCTAAGGAAGTGGGGGCAAAACCCCCTTTTCTTTTAAAATCTATCAATGAAATTTTTCAGTATTCCCCCTTTAAATAGGTTGTTTTAGTAAAAACATTGACAACCAAGATACATAGGGGGGGTGGTCCAATGCTGTGACCCGCCCAAAGCTAAAAATGTCCCGCCCCTGTAAAAACAGTCAGACCCTGTATAAGTTTAAAAACGCTTAGGACATTCTACAATTTTTCAAAAAATAAGACAACCCAATTAAGACATTTCCCCCTGGAAAAAAGTTTTGGGTCAAAATGTATTAAAATTTAAAATCCCCTTTTTTTTTTATTTTCGTTATTACAGGTGTTTAGGGCTGTTCTCCAGACACTTTAGGGGGCAGTGGGGAGGATCTTAGAAAGGATTTTTAAATTAAAATTGAGTTTTTTGTAAAATAAATTGTGTGAAAAGGATAGGACTTTTTCTGCGACTAAAGAAGAATTTTTTCCGTTAAAGAGTGATTTGAAAATTGTCCTTCAAATTTTTTTCTCTGAAAAAATTGTTTTTTAAAACTCCTGATTTTTACCAAAGGGTTTAAAAATTAAAAAGAACGAATCAAAACTTAAAATAAATATGTGGGGTTAAAAGAGAACAGGGAAGGGGGGGGCCCATCGTGTAACGTGGGGCAAGTAAGGGGGGGGGGGGTAATGAAAAATACCTTTTTTTTGTTGTAATTAAAACCATGTAGTGGCATCAAAAGATAGGTAGTGGCAGCCTGATTCCCTAAACATTTCAGGGAATCCACCACACTTTAGCTGGTTTGCTGGGTATATAGTAACCCTTCTTTCATTTCAATAAATTGGATGAAGATATAATACGACTTATGGTGGTGCTTAAAGCAGTAGATATGCAAATGGCAATAAAATAAAGTCTTTAGCTGAAGCTGAAAAAAATAGGAACTTGGAAACATCCCAAATAAATTATGTCAGTTTTAATTTCAGCAAGTAACAATCATTAAAGGACATGAAATATAAAGGATAAAAAAAATAAGAAAAAAAAGGGTTTATTATGATTTCGGAGGGGGCACATGCCACGCTTCCCTGAGGTTCTTACAAACCAAACATCTTAAATAACTATTACATTGATGACATCATAATGTTAAAGGGGTTGCTCGCTACAAAGATCAGCTTTCAAATTGTAGGGAACACAAAAAGAAGATGTTTTCCAAAAATATTGCTTGTTCATCTTTTTTTGTTAAAGGGGCTAAAATTGATTTTTTTCCCCTTCCCGGGTTAGTTCCCCAAATAACCGAACGGTACATCTTCCCCCCTGCTGTTTTTTTCTTTGTTGCAGGGATTTATGTTCACCGGGTCATGCGCCAAAACTTGGACTAAGGGGGGTTCACACGGATAGGAAAATACCGGCCGGTTTGCGCCCCCCCCTCGGCCGCGGGGCGGAAGCTTTTCCCCGCAATGGCGGAGAAGACCCCCCCCTTTTCCTTGAGAAGCACAGTTTCCCGCCCAAAAACCGACGGAAGTGGTGCTTCTCAATGTTTTGCCGTGGACCGGGGCGGAAAAAACCGGGCGGAACCATGAGTGGGCCTGCTTCAGGGTTTTCCAAGAGCATATTTTGTGCTCCTTTGGGCCGTTTTTTCAGGCGGTCTAAAAAACTGCAACCGGCTAAAAAACCGGCCAAAAACCCGTGCGTGGGAGCTTGTTTTTATTGTTCTTTAGACAAAAGACTAATTACTCTACGTTTCTTTGCTCGCGTTCTCGGACCTCGGGAAAAGGAAATTTTTAAAATCGACTAAAAAAACAGAGAGTTGAATACACTGAGCCATTGGTTTTTACGACGCTTATCCGGGAAGAAAAGAGCCAGCTTACTTCATTCATGATCTTTTAAAACTCTGGATGGACAACCCCCTTTTAAAGGGTTTCAAAAAAAAACTTCATTAAAATTTTAAAAGTGTAGTATTTAGGAACATATAAGAAACATGTTTAAAAATCATAAACCTTTTGAATTGCGAAACTGTTTTAAAAGACCCTTTAAAAATGTGTTTTAAAAATTTTTTAAAAATAGCTTTTAATGGGTTCTTTAGTTGTTAAATAGAGAAAATAAAGGTTTATAAGAAACTTTATTGTGCAGCAACAAAAGAATGACCCCAAGTGAACTTTTCAAAACCAGTTGAAAAGTTGATGAGTAATCCCTAATATGGAATTATCTCAATCAAGTAATTTTGTGCGATAGACGTGTGGATGATAGAAAAGAACAGATGCGTCTTTACATGGATCACTAAGGGCGACATGAATGTATGGACCTGTTCTACTGCGGGTCATAGATTTGGCGCATTCTAGTTCAATTACAACAACTCCGGCTCAGGTAAACCCCATGTGCTTTGTACTGTACTTTAGCTGTGGATATTGAGGAAGTTATTTGTAACTAATGATTCATGTGAAAACAGACCTAGGAAGCAACAATATCCCTCGTTAAAGAGGTTGTCTCACTACAAGGATCACTTTTTATGATAAAGATCTTGCAAAAACAAGTCACTTTGCAATATGTGTCCATTAACAGTGTCCTACCTATTCTGAGATATCCCCTCTTGTAGGGGCTGCATCAGCTCCTCACGTCGCTATAGCTACAGACCTGTTCAATCTCTCATGATAGGCTGCCAGCACTGGTTGCTATAGCTACATTCAATTATAACAAAAAGGCTTGGCATAAAACGAACTCACGTTATGTTTCATTTGCTTACTTTAATCCTTTTGCGTTTAAAGCGTGCATATTCAAACACGTGTTTTTGCATAAGTGCTATAGCTACAGACCTGGCTTCTACTGCAGCCTAGCAGAAGCCAGTAAACAAACTCCTGAATTCAAAATGAAACCAAGAAAACAGGACTGAGGTAAGATGAATCAATGTAGTGAGACAACCCCTTTAATGGGAATGGACCACCAATTTATTTATTTATTTATTTTTTTACAAATTAAAACCAGATAATGATACATATTTTTTCTCTCTGTATTTTTTTTCCTTTTGTATGATTATGGGGGTGCTCATCTTGCCTAAGCTGATCTTCAGAATATTAACAGCTATGCCTTAATGTATTTACATAGCCTATAGTATCCTGTGAACATGTTCATTGACTTTTATGGTAGAATGTTGTGGGCATGCTCTGTGAGCTTGGGAGAACAGATGCGTCTTTACATGGATCACTAAGGGCGACATGAATGTACGGGGCTGTGTCCGTATTCTGGTGTGCATTCAGCCCAAAAACTGGTGCAGCCCTGTTCTCTAGATGTATGAGCAAGTGCACTCCAAAAGTAGGCGCAAGATGTTGGGGTGTTCTTGGGGCGTCGCACCACAACCGTATGATTATACATATTTATGACTGGTGGACAGCAAAACTAGTCTCATTACTGCTGGACCAGGCTGACAAGTTAAAAGCAGTCTACCTGAGCCGGAGTTGTTGTAATGGAACTAGAATGCGCCAAATCTATGACCCGCAGTAGAACAGGTCCATACATTCTGTCGCATTCTACACTACTGAGAAGTTATTTAGAACTGGCCTCTATGTGCCATGTAACTCTAAAAGTAGTTGCTGAATTGCAAGTGCAGAAACAGCAATCACCTACAAAGAAAAAAAAATGGTAATTCATATATATGTAAAGAAAGATCATGTAGATGTTTAGGTGAGTGATGATGTGAATGTTCTTAGAGTGCGATGATTTAGTATCCATAGCAGGAATTAAACTGATTTCTGGAATAAATATTTATTACTATTTCATTTAATCAAAATTGTTATGATGTTTTTCATTTAACGACAAATCTTAAAAACTGAATGGATGAAATGAAATAGATGAACAATGTGGGAATCATATAAGGAGTGATGTAGTAGGAGATAGAGTTGTGTTAGGTGAAAAGTAGCTCATAAGAGGATATATCTTTGGTGTACTTTTAATATATAAATCATAAATATAATTGCTAATTGCAAATACAGAGGCAGGAATCCCCTTCCGAAAAGAAGAACATATGCCAAAATAAAAATGGAGAGAAAAAAATATATATATGCTAGAAAGAAATACATATGCCATAGGAAAAAAAAATGTTGGTAGGTTGAATGTTGCATGAAAATAGGTGAAATGTATAATATATGGTGATTAATAAATAATCAATAATTAATACAATATAATGTGATAGGGTAACTGATAAGAAGAAAACGTATTTTGACAAAGAAGGGAAGAACAACATTAAAATGTTGGATGATTGCATTTAAAAATTTGTATTCCCTTTGTTCAGAGGTTTCAGAACTGGTTGCATGTGCACACAGCTTAGAGGGAGCCAGGATATTCTTTAGGGTCTTTGCTTTCCAGTGTATGATTCTGGGTTTTGTTGGAATTAAAGGGGTTGTCTTGCTACAAAGAATAGCTTTCAAAATGTAGGGAACACTAAATGAAGACGTTTTCCAAATATATTGTTATTCATCTTTTTTTGTTAAGGAGCTATAAATGATTTTATCACCTTCTGAGAGCTCTCAGGTTCCCCAAGTGACTGACCTATGTACTCCTTTTCCCCTGCTGTTTGTTCTATCTGATAGCAGGGAGTGATGTCATCACACAGGTCGCTGGCCAGCAGTGTGAGAGCTTGTGTGTTATCTGATCTTTCAGACAAAAGACAACAATTACTCTAATGTTTACATTAGCTCAGAAGCTTCTCCTGTCCTGGTAGAAGGTTATTTATCTAATCTAGACACATAAAAATAATAAACAGAGAAGTCTGAATACACGGAGCTCATATGCTAATTACAGACAGCTTGACCAGGAAGTGACAGAGCAAAGCAGCATTATTTCATTCATGTATCCTATGAAGCTTTGAGATGAGATAACCCCTTTAAGGTCTTTAGAACTCGATCAAGTGAGAGAATGTTCCAATGTTTGGACAGTAAGGGCAACATATAAGAACGGGACTGTGCCAGTTTTCTGGCATCAAAAAGCTATAGTAGCCCTGTTCTATAGATGTATGAAGAGTCACATCCCAATCTTTTGTACGATAGGCGCCTACGCAACACTTTTTAAGGCACCAAAGATTAGGGGCTTTCTGGGGGCATCGCACCATGTTCATAGAATTAGACACATTTATGATTCTTTGACGCCAAATCTAGGGGCAGAACAGTTAGAGCAGCCAGACCAGGTTAAATGTGGTCTCTCTGAGCCAGACTTGTCGTTTTAGCACTACAACTACACACTGAACAGGTTCATACATTCTGGCTCATTCTACACTACCTTAAAGCTATTTAGAACTGGCCGGTCAGCGCCAACGTTCATATATGTCGCCCTAAGTGTTGTAAATTTTTATGTTGAGAGGAATAGGTGGTTATAAGGCCGTGTTCACACGGCTTATTCAAGCCGTAACTGCGGGAGAAATCTGGCCCGCAATTACGGCTTGAATAAGGGGCGAGACGGGGGCGCGGCGGCGTACGTGCCGTAAATAATCTTCATGTCACTTTCTCCCCCCCGCGGCGGTTTTGCCGAGCGGGGAGGAGAGACGGAATCCACAGTTCTTTATGAGAACTGTGGATTACCGTAATGATAGGGACGGATTGGAGCTGTACTGCAGCGCAAATCCGGCGTGCAGTACGGCTCCAATCTGCGCCCAAATAAGCCGTGTGAACATGGCCTAAAAGGTAAATCCGCTTTTGTGGTGACATTTTGATTTCTTATGCTGAAGGTAGTCTTTTTGAGAGAATGTATTAGACTTGGTAATTTATTTACCGTATATACTCGAGTATAAGCCGACCAGAGTATAAGCCGAGGCACCTACTTTTGGCACAAAAAACGGGAAAGCTTATTGACTCGAGTATAAGCCTAGGGTGGAAAATTCAGCGGCTACTGGTAAATTTCAAAAATAAAAATGGATACCAATAAAATTACATAGGCAGGTATAGGCAGTTCAATGTCCTTCATAGGCAGATATAAGCAGGTGTAGGCAGTTTAATGTCCCTCATAGGCAGATATAAGTAGGTATAGGCAGTTTAATGTCCCTCATAGGCAGGTATAGGCAGTTTAATGTCCCCCATAGACCGATATAGGCAGATATTGGCAGTTTAATGTCCCCCATAGGCAGGTATATGTTCCCCATAGCCAGGTTATAGGCTGGTATAGGAAGCTATATATATCCCCATAGATAGGTTATAGGCAGGTATAAGTCCCCATAATCTGGTTATAGGCAGGTATAGGTCCTCATAGGCAGATTATAGGCAGGTATATGCCTCCACAGACAGGTTATAGGCAGGTATATGCCCCCATAGGCAGGCTATAGGCAGGTATAAGTCCCCCTAGTCTGGTTATAGGCAGGTATAGGTCCTCATAGGCAGGGTATAGGCAGGAATAAGTCCCCCTAGTCTGGTTATAGGCAGGTATAGGTCCTCATAGGCAGGCTCTAGGCAGTTATAGGTCCCCCTAAGCAGGGTATAGGCAGGGTTTTAAAAACAAAAAATAAACACTTACCTCGATCCCCCGCTGCTCCCACTCACGGCCGCTGCGCTCCATCTTCCGGCAGAGAAGGCGTGATGTCATCAGGCCGCGCACGCAGCCGGAAACTCCAGACAGCCGCGAGTTTGCGGCCGCCCGGAGTCCACTGCTCCGCAGTGTTATCAGTGCGCTCCGGAAGAGTAGCATACAGGTGAGGAGATCCCCAACAGCGCTCGGGCCACGGTAGCTCCTGGACGCTGTCGGCTGTACTCGGCAATCAACTATATGCGCTCCCAGAGGAGTCGCATATAACTGGAGTGTCCCTGCCATCGCAGCGCCCGAGCGCCGACAGTGACTCGAGTATAAGCAGAGGTCGGAATTTCAGCACATTTTTTGTGCTGAAAAACTCGGCTTATACTCGAGTATATACGGTATCTTTGTGAATAAAATGTACTTAAACCTCATGTGCCTTTTACCGTACTTCAGCTCTGGATATTGAGGGAGCTATTTGTAACTAATGATTCATGTGAAAACAGACCTAAGAAGCAACAATATGCATCGTTAATGGGAATGGACCACTAATTTTTTTTTCATTTTTTTTTTACAAATTAAAAACAGATAACTATAAATATTCTTTCTCTCTTTCGTATGATTATGGGGGTGCTCATCTTGCCTAAGCTGATCTTCAGAATATTAACAGCTATGCCTTAATGTATTTGCATAGCCCATAGTATCCTGTGAACACGTTCATTGACTTTTATGGTAGAATGTTGTGGGCATGCTCTGTGAGCTTGGGAGAAGTCACTGCATAGGGTGGGGGAGTAATTGAGCTGTGACCATCATTTATTGTGAATGGTGGATCCTGTGTTATTTATACAGTAGTGTCACCTTTCATTGTAATCCTGCCATGCCATGATAGTGACAAGACTGCTGAAAAGTGATCTCTACAGAACAGGAAGTTTCAGTCTATTATTAAGTTTAGTGAGCAGAGAGAAAACTGCAGGATATAGGAATTTTTATGTAAAGGACCACTTCAGGTTTTTCTTTTCCTTAGTTCGTACTTCCTTAGTTCGTAGTTCGTGCTTTTGCGTACACTATAGGTTTTTGCTTACCTGCTGCTGAGTACAGTATCTCTAGATGATGAAACAGTCTCTGTTAGGTCATGTGACCTGCACTCTAGTTGGCCGACACTGTTCTTTTGATGCTGGCAGGAAGTCTGTCTCAATATGCGTTACTATGATACTGACTTTCAACCTCCCATAGGAAAGCACAGAGATATTCACATCTGGGTCACACAACCAAGCTGTACGTTTTAGCAACTTAGAGTGCAGGTCACATGACCCAGTGGCAGCATTGAGAAATTCTGCGTATGGCTGCAGGTAAGCAAAATTACTGGCACTATTGTGTGCCTAGAAGCAATTTCATACATGAAAGGAAAATAGTGGAATCTGCCCTTATGGATGGGTTTCTTTAAAATTTTCAGGTTATTACTGTTACTATTCACACTTTTCACACTTCTCAGACCAGAGCCGACCAGAAAAAAGAACCATCAATCAAATCTCTCACTGCTGTGCTATCAGACTTACAGAAAGGACGTCAGAGAGAGTAACGTACATAGAGAAACTTTAAAAAGTTATATACAAAAACCCCAACCACCCAATAAAAAAAAATCTAATAGTCACATATTGCTTGTCAATATTTGAAAAGAAACATTTTTATGGTAGTGTCCCTTAAAGCAAAAACCAAGCCTATTAATTTCTGCAGGGCCAGATGACCATCTAATGTGTAAGATGGCCTCCCAGCAGATAAAGTCTGGGGATATAAGGATCATGCAAGTGAATTTCAGCTGCCTGATCCTTTTGTTCTTGGGTAAATAAGCTGCCACCAAGGGAGTCTGGCAGTGACTTACTCTCTTCTCCCCATGCACAATACTTGCCCATTTGGATGAGCATGCAGGTATATGAAAGGATGAGGAGAGATAGCTATCTGCTGAACAAGCTGTTTATGGTCAGTTGAGCATGTTAACAGAAGTTGTACTTTGCAAACAAACTTAAAAAAATGGTTATACAAATACTTCCTCCCTGAAACCTACAAAACCGGTGTTGAGGGGAGCAGCTTAGATCATCCGTCAATTCTAGAAATACTATGGGCGACATATCCCAATACACAAGCGCCGTTTTTTTTTTTGTCAATTTTGTGCTAAAAATACACTTGATGCCATATTCTTGATGTAAATGAACTGTAATATACCTTAACTAGACGCATTGTACACCGAGCACGAAACATTGCAATGCGCCTAAAAAGGCACATTAAATATAGTAGCAATGATGCGCTGTGCGCCTCCATAACACGATACGCCTATCGAGGCGCATTATATACACTAATAATGATATGTCATGCGCCTCCGTTATGCAATGCACCTAGATATGGAGGATTTCCATATATAACCAATGATACGCTATGCGACGCGATTTGTGCAATGCGAATTTTTAAGCACAATGTGCCTTTTTAGGCGCATTAAGGGTGGTAATTTCCCAACACGCCAATACCATATTTTTGGTCTATATTGCGCTAAAACCGCTTTTGATGCCATATTTTGGATGTAAATGAACTGTCGTACACCAAAACTAGGCGCATTATATGCCGGGGCCGACACATTGTAATGCGCCCAAAAATGATGCGCTGTGCGCCTCCATAACGAGATGCGCCTGTTGAGGCGCATAGCACATCATTACAAGTGTATATGTGTTAGGCGCATTTCACATTTTCCGTATATGTTAGGCGCATTACAAGTATGTGTTAGGCGCATTTCATATACCTGCAATGATAAGCTAAGCGCCTCCGTGCGCGATGTGCCTCGATAGGGGCATTACATACGCTTCTAATGATATGCTATGTGCTGCGATTTGCGCTTACCAATGTTTGGTATTGCCTGATTTGTATCAACTTTTAGAATACAGATAACATATAATTCTTACCGAAGATTGAACACTGTAAAAACATTGCACCTGCTCCTCTACCTGATTCTGTGACATTTTACTCAGGAAACATATTTAAAGGGGTTTTATCGTTTGAACTGTTTGGGCTCTTCAGCTAATTCTGTGAGATTAAATTTGAAATCCAGGGGCGAGACTCTCCTCTCAGCAGGCTGTCTCTCCTGTCAGCAGGCGTGTCTCTCCTCCCAGGAGGTGTGTCTCTCCTCTCAGCAGGTATGCCTCTCCTCTCAGCAGGCGTGTCTCTCCTCCCAGGAGGTGTGTCTCTCCTCTCAGCAGGTGTGTCTCTCCTCCCAGGAGGTGTGTCTCTCCTCTCAGCAGGCGTGTCTCTCCTCTCAGCAGGCGTGTCTCTCCTCTCAGCAGGCGTGTCTCTCCTGCCAGGAGGCGTGTCTCTCCTCTCAACAGGCGTGTCTCTAATGCCAGGAGGTGTGTCTCTCCTCTCAGCAGGCGTGTCTCTCCTGCCAGGAGGTGTGTCTCTCCTCTCAGCAGGCGTGTCTCTCCTCTCAGCAGGCATGTCTCTCCTCTCAGCAGGTGTGTCTCTCCTCTCAGCAGGCGGGTCTCTCCTCTCAGCAGGCCTGTCTCTCCTGTCAGGAGGGGTGTCTCTCCTCTCAGCAGGCGTGTCTCTCCTGCCAGGAGCTGTGTCTCTCCTCTCAGCAGGCATGTCTCTCCTCTCAGCAGGCGTGTCTCTCCTGCCAGGAGGTGTGTCTCTCCTCTCAGCAGGCGGGTCTCTCCTCTCAGCAGGCGTGTCTCTCCTCTCAGCAGGCGGGTCTCTCCTCTCAGCAGGCGAGTCTCTCCTTTCAGCAGGCATGTCTCTCCTCTCAGCAGGCATGTCTCTCCTCTCAGCAGGGGTGTCTCTCCTGTCAGGAGGTGTGTCTCTCCTCTCAGCAGGCGTGTCTCTCCTCTCAGCAGGCGTGTCTCTCCTGTCAGGAGGTATGTCTCTCCTCTCAACAGGCATGTCTCTCCTGTCAGGAGGTGTGTCTCTCCTCGCAACAGGCGTGTCTCTCCTGCCAGGAGGCATGTCTCTCCTCTCAGCAGACGTGTCTCTCCTCTCAGCAGGCGTGTCTCTCCTCTCAGCAGGCGTGTCTCTCCTATCAGCAGGCGTGTCTCTCCTTCCAGGAGATGTGTCTTTCCTCTCAGCAGGTAAGTCTCTCCTGCCAGGAGGTGTGTCTCTCCTCTCAGCAGACATGTCTCTCCTCTCAGCAGACATGTCTCTCCTCTCAGCAGGCGTGTCTCTCCTGCCAGGAGGTGTGTCTCTCCTCTCAGCAGGCGTGTCTCTCCTGGCAGGAGGTGTGTCTCTCCTCTCAGGAGGTTTGTCTCTCCTCTCAGCAGGCGTGTCTCTCCTGCCAGGAGGTGTGTCTCTCCTCTCAGCAGGCATGTCTCTCCTCTCAGCAGGCGTGTCTCTCCTGCCAGGAGGTGTGTCTCTCCTCTCAGCAGGTGTGTCTCTAATGCCAGGAGGTGTGTCTCTCCTCTCAGCAGGCATGTCTCTCCTGCCAGGAGGTGTGTCTCTCCTCTCAGCAGGCATGTCTCTCCTCTCAGCAGGCATGTCTCTCCTCTCAGCAGGCGTGTCTCTCCTGCCAGGAGGTGTGTCTCTGCTCTCAGCAGGCGTGTCTCTCCTGCCAGGAGGTGTGTCTCTCCTCTCAGCAGGCTGTTCCTCCTCCAAGGAGGCGTGTCTCTCCTTTCAGGAGGTGTGTCTCTCCTCTCAGCAGGCATGTCTCTCCTCTCAGTAGGCGTGTCTCTCCTCCCAGGAGGTGTGTCTCTCCTCTCAGCAGGCGTGTCTCTCCTGTCAGGAGGTGTATCTCTCCTCTCAGCAGGCGTGTCTCTCCTGTCAGGAGGTGTGTCTCTCCTCTCAGCAGGCATGTCTCTCCTCTCAGCAGGCATGTCTCTCCTGTCAGCAGGCGTGTCTCTCCTTTCAGCAGGTGTGTCTCTCCTCTCAGAAGGCATGTCTCTCCTGCCAGGAGGTGTGTCTCTCCTCACTGAAGAGCTGTGACTTCATCATTGTGTGTGAAGCTCGGGAAGGGGAAGGTTGTCTGGAGAGGACAGCTATACAGCCTCCTGTATGCTTCTTATGTCTGCAGAGCCTGCACCTTCAGGCTCCACAAGCTCCTTGCTGTGCTATAACCAGTTATACACACAGCCTGAACTGATGAAACACATGTGAGGAATGTACACTGCCACCCCTTCCTCCCCCTCTGTTATCAGGCAGGAGACTGTGTCACTGTGTTATATGGAGGGAACACAGGACATAAGACTGTGTTATATGAGGGGATCTGTGAGTTAAGCAGTCAGTAATTAGTCAGATCATTCACATTAGAGCTGGGAGATCAGTATAGAGCCAGCAGCCCTCTCAGAAAGCTGTTTTTACTTTCGGTTTTAACAGCTCAGAGGGGAATAAACACAGAGTGTGCAGGCAGCCAATCACAGCGCAGGGGGCGTGTCCGGGGCGTTTCCCGTCTGGGGGCATATCCCAACAGGCTGTATGAAATGTCAGGCAGCCAATCACAGTGTGGGGGCGTGTCTAGGGGTGGAATCCGACCGGGGTGAGTACCAACTAGCCAATCACAGAAAAGGGTGTGTGTCCCAACTAGCAGAAGCAGAAATAGAAAACAGATGCACAGAAAAGCTCATATATAATATACTAAGTGAATTAGGTAATGCAACTAAATTACAAAAGTGCTTTTTTTTACTGTCCCCATAATCTGAGATATGATCTCTGTAGCGAGAAAACCCTTTTAAAGGGACTTTCCAGTTTGTCTGTTTTTTTTCCAAGCTAATGCTACAGTAATAAAATAAAATACATACTTACCTCGCCACTTACTGCAGTTCCAGCGCTGTATCTGCCAGCGGTGTCTCTTGGTCTCCTATCCATCTGACTCTGCGGTCAACTCATGACAGCTGAACCTTTTAATCTCCATCATTGTAGTGATCCCCTATATTAGGAGCTAGTGTCAACCATCTTTTTATCTTATATATCTACTTTTCGTCCACTGTTGAATCCTCATCAGAAATGGGGAAACACATCAGGAGCAAGTAATATTGCTTTGGAAAACTAAAAACATCTTTATTTTGCTTAGAAACACATGGTCTTCATGTAGGGCATATGTGGTATGATTTGGGGTCAGCAACTGAGATGTGGGGCCACCCTTTTCAGGGCGATTACTCAGTCTATGCCAGAGAAAAGAGTGGACTAGCGTCACTACCCATTATTCCCAATGGTTTCTTATTTGGCATAAAATATTTATGAGGTGGATAGACCAGAGTCCAGATGTGTCTATGAATTTTGAATGCGTAAGAAAAACAGCATGGTTATATCTAGGATACTGTTTCATTATTACTGGAATTGACACACTGAGGTGCCCATTTGCAATTAATAGTGTTTACTCCAAGGTATTCTACTTGTTGTATTGTGTTTTATACATATCAATATAAAAAGTTATGTTTTAATCAAGGGCCAGTTAGGGCCAGAAACGCCATGCACAGAGGTGTCTCTGTATGTGTATGATACCTATATATGTAATAAAGTAAAAAAAAGCTTTTTATGCTGGATCTTGAACCTTCATTGGTGGAAAAAGTGGAACTCTGCAACTGGAAAGCCGCCGGTGATCCGTGCAGATAGCCGCTGAAAAAACGGTATCCAAGAGGGAAAAGAATGAGAACCTCCTGAAGGGTGAGTGTTCCAGAATTTTTATGTTTTAAAGAAGAGATTTTTGAATGATGGATTTTCCAGCTTGTATTTTTTTTTACAATTTTAAGCTAATACTGCAGTTATAGAATAAAATATACACTTACGTTCCCCACTTATCACAGTTCTTGTGCTAGAGCTGCCAGTGGTGCCTCACAACCTCCTATCTACATCCAGTCAGCTGCACATAATCAGTGGCATAGCAGTCACTTTCCATTGACTTGATATCACCATTTCAAAGTGAACGGCTTGCAAGCTGTAATGTAGAGCAAATGGCACATGACCACTGCAGGCAACAATTGGCTATAGAGGTCATGAGCTGACCATAGAGCTGGGTGTTAACTGGAGACCGAGAACCACAGACAGCTGCAGCGCTGAAGCTGCAGTGAGTGGCAAGGTAAATATGTTTTTTTTTATTTTATTATTGCATAATTGATTTAAGATTGTAAAAAAATAACCAACAAACTGGACAACTCCTTTAAATTTGTTCACAGAACAGAGGGTTTGTTTTCTTTCTGTTAGTATTACTAAGCATAAAATTACACTGCAGTAATAAACACATCACATCCTAGCAACGATGTTTATTAATTGGTTTGAACTTCAAATGATACTAATTGGAATTAATTTCAGCAGCATTCAAGCTCCAGTCATGTAGAAACATTCCCCAACTATGCAGCCCGGCTAACAATTTCGGTTATACTAAGTCTGGAACACATAATGTATTTTGTAAAATCTGACTTTGGTCAGACATTAGGACAAAGAAATGGAACACACCACATTTATGATAGCCAGCGTGTACACCGGGAAAGCTCCCAACATACAGGGTGTTCACATGGCATATTTGCGGGGAATACTTCAGTGCATTGTTGTGCTAAAACATGACCTGCAAATATGGTAAAAAGAATGTTAATAGTAAAATGGTAAAAGGATTAAAATTGAAAATGTTGACCCTTTAAAAAGTAGTGAGGTAGGTATTGTAGAGGGCGATGAGGAGAAAACAAACCCGTTAAAAAAAAATTCTCCACCGTATTTACCGATGGGCACCGTGTTTCCTGTCTAACCCAGGAAGAAGTGCAGCTCCGACTTATGAAGATTAAAATAGACAAATCACCAGGTCCTGATGTTATACACCCTCGTGTCCTTTTAAGTAATGTGATAGACAGGCCCCTATTTTTAATATTTACGGACTGTATAGTAACGGGCTATGTTTCAAGGATTGGGGTCTAGTAGATTTTCACTGGTGAGGGTAGTAGATCCTCTTTGTCACGATGAGAGATGACTTAATGAACCACGCCAGGAAACTGAGTCCAAGGGCTTGTTCACACGACGCTTTTGTGATCCAATTTACGGATCTGTTTTACGGATCCGCAAAACGGATCTAACAATTGTCAGTGTGATTAACATTGCGTTCAATGGCAAAAGAGAGCTCTCCTGCACTGCGCTTTTCAGATCCGCTTTAAGAATTGACATGTCAATTCTTCTTGGGTTCTACGCAAGTGAACGCCCATAGGGAATAATGGAGTGCGCTTTTGGCACCTGTCCCAAAGCGCTCCACACTGGGGGTAAGTATTGCTGGCTGAAAGCGCATCTGAAAAGCGCAGTGCACAGCTGATGGATTGGAGGTGATCGTGGCTGCAGGGGGATGGATGGTGAGAGCCGTGCTGGAGGTGTTGCTGCAACAGTGCTGGAGGTGCTGCCGCCGGGCTCGGCTATGCTGAGCGCTGTGTGAATGTGCTAATACATTACTAAGTGTATAAAAAAATGTAAAACAGTTCTCCCTTCATGTTAAAGTAAAAAACATAAAAAGTGTAAAATAAATAAATAATAAAATAAATATTTAATAAAAAATAATTGTGCATATATTACACACAAAAAAAAACCTACATATATTAGGTATCCACATGACCGTAAAAACTTGTAGAATTAATCTGACCGGTTATTAAGTGTGAAATGTGAATGGGGTAAAAAAAATGTAAAGAAAAAAGAAAAAAATCGGCAATTATTTATAAGTTAACTTAACCTAGTCCCCCATAAAGCACAACTTTTCTTGAATAAAACGAGGACTCATACAACTGCGTCATTGAAAAAATAAAAATGTTACGACTGTTGAAATGCAAGGAGGCAAAAACTAAAAAAATGTTCTGGTCATTAACTACTTTTTAGGCCTGGGACTTAAGGGGTTAAAGGCATAGTAATCCTAGTGCATGTAAACTTTTGGCTTTGCTGTTCAGGTGGGTTCTTTGTTATTTGAGGTTCTTTTTCACACAATTAATAAGCACTCCAAATGATGACTACAGGCAGTGGCACGTATCGACTGCAGCCAATCAGTGCTTGCAGCAGTGATGGGTAGAAGACAGGAGGTAAAAAGAAGACTGGTGGAGAGTGAGCAAGGCAAACTGACTAACTAAGGGGACCTATGTATACCTGCCTTACTGAGGAGTCCTTTATATACCTGCCTAACTGAGGGGACCTATATATACTTGCCTAACTGAGGTGACCTATATATGCCTGTCTAACTGAGGGGACCTATATATACCTGCCTTACTGAGGAGACCTATATGCCTGCCTAACTGAGGGGACCTATATATACACCAGTCTAACTGAGGGGACCTATATACACCTGCCTTACTGAGGAGACCTATATTTACCTGCCTGGGGGGACCTATATGTGCTTGCCTAATTAGGGGACCTATATGCCTGTCTAACTGAGGGGAACTATATATACCTGCCTAACTTAGGGGACCTATAAATCTGCCTAACTGAGGGGACCTATACATGCCTTCTTAACTGAGGGTCCTTATACACATACCTAACTGAGGTGATTTATATATACCTGCCTAACTGAGGGGACCTATACATGACCACCTAACTGATGGGACCTATACATGCCTGCCTCAGTAAGGGGTCTTATACATGCCTGCCTAACTGAGGGGTCTTATATACCTACCTGAGGGGTCCTATACATGCGTACCTAACTGAGGGGACCCATACACCTACCTAACTGAGGGGACCTATATATGCCTATCTAACTGATAGGACCTATATATACCTGCCTAACAGGAGAACTATAGAGCTTCCAATATGAAGAGACCTATAAGCCTAGCTAACTGAAGGGACCTATAGAGCTTCCTATCTGAGGAAGGGACATATACACCTACCTTACTAAGGGGACTTATATAGCTATTAGTAAGGAGCTGCTTGAAAAGTGAGGATTCTAAGATGTGTATGTGGTAAATTCTGCCGAGGCGAGTCGTGGTCGGGAGAAGTCATCATTATGGTCTGGGCCAAAAAGGAAAAAAACAAGGGGAAGACGAGTACTTATTCCTGCGCTGGTGCTTGGTCGAAGTGCAGTGAGGTGACACTGGAGCTCTGTTGGTGTCCCTGGAAATTACGTTACTTACGCTAGCGGCAAGTTGTCCTGGAGGTCGTCCCAGCCATCCATCTCCCAGGAGCAGGTGAGGGGAACACACCATTCACTTGTTACACTCTAAGTTACTTTCCTGTCTGGTTTGCCTCCTGCAGAAATTTCTATCCAGCTTTTTACATTTACAGAAAGTTTTGCAGGATGTCTGGTTTACTCTACTGAAGGACTATCTACCTAACCTAGCTACCTACATATGCTAATTGTGGCCAGAGGCAGGGTTTAATAGGGAATCGCTTGAATGACAATATAATGCAGTACACAAGTGCCGTAGTATATTGTACTAGCGATCAGTTGTACAAATACCCAGGTGAGACAGAAAAAAAAAGATTTAAAGCTACATTATTTTTAAATGTTACCGCCCCCCAAAAAATATCAGAATTGTGTCTTTGTGTCACTCACCTCACTTTTGCTATAAAATTGGAATTAAAGCTGGAAATGTTATATGAACCCTAAAATGGAAAATGATACAAATAAAAACCCTAACCTCATAACAACCTATCCCTGACACAGCTTAGCTGACAGGAAGAGGTTATTGGTCTAAGAAAAAACTAGTAAAACACATTAAACACTCTTTATAAATCTAGTATTGACGGAATTCTACTGACCCACAAAATAAAGATAACGTGTCATTAATATCACATAGTAAGTTTCCACAAAAATAAACCCCAAAAACGAGTTTTTTCCCCATTGACCCTACATAGTAGTGCGGGATAGCAGAAAGCCACCAGCTTATTATTCCTACTAAGAGAGTTCTTGTGCCTGAGTGAGCCCCCTCAGTGTTGGACTAGGGTGCCTGAGCGCCAACAGTGGAATTGATTCCTGGGACCCGACCTTGGGCTACTGTAGGTGACTACATCTGACTGCACCTGACTAGTACTTAGACTCATGCTTTCAGTCTATTTTTCTCTGCCTCTATCCCTGAAAAGCAGCCCCAAGACTACCAGGCTTTGGGTCCCACCAGTGTTTACCCTTTTCCTATGTGAGCTAATCAGAGCCTGGCCCTCTCAACCCCTGAGACCCATAGCAGATGCTTTTGCTGTTACAGCTTTTGCTAAATCTATGTCCCTGATACTGATACCAGCGATCAGATGTTTATGGGCATATCCATGTTAATTTGTATACTGTTCTGTAAAGCTGTGCTAAGTGATTTCCAGATCAAGGTTGCAAGTGTCACTATATAGTAAGAGTTTGTCTAACCTCACACAAATGGATCCATTTGCACCACCTCCTCTTCTCGCCCTCTCTCTGTAGGTGTCCCCCAGGGGTCAGTCCTGGGCCAACTCCTCTTCTCTATCTACACTCTTAGCCTGGGTCAGCTCATAGCATCACATGGTTTTCAACATCGCCTTTATGCTAACAGCACTCAACTATACATCTCCGGCCCAGACATTAACTCCCTGCTCTCCCGGATCCCAGACTTTCTATCCTCCTTCTTCTCCTCCCACCTCCTAAGGCCATGTCTACGCGGCAGTGGACGAAAAATGACTTGAAGAACAAATCCTAAAAACGTCCATAAAACTGAGATTTCTGTCCACTACCTGTCAAAAGCTGCTGAAAAAACATCAGTTTTTTGGCGCATTTTGTGTTTTTGGCGTGCTTTTTGCCCCTTTTGTTTTGCAGAGATGCACATCAATAGATTTGCTATGGATTTCAGCGAAAAAAGCACCAAAAAACGTCCAGCACTTTACATAGACTCCAATTGTAAATTTTCTGCTCTGCTCAGTCGCTTTTTGCAATATGTTTTAAAAAAAATGACCAGCAGCAAAAACAAGCAGAAAAAATGTTCTGTGGAGATTGCAGAATATTTTTACTATACAAGTCTATGAGACCTGTTTTCAGTCATTTTTTTCAGCGTTTTTTTAAAATGAAAAACGCTGAAAAAACAGACGTTTTTGTGTGCAGAGGAGACATAGCCTGAAACTAAATGTGGAAAAAACTTTCCGACATCCCACTCTATCCCTCCACCTGATCTTTCTGTCACTGTCAGCGGCTCTACACTTTCACCAGTCCCGCAAGTCCACTGCCTTGGAATAGCCCTTGACTCCTCCCTATCCTTCAAACTACACATCCAAGGCCTTACCTCTGTCTGCCGTCTACACTTAAAAACTCTCTCTCAAATCCGCTAATTCCTTATAGAAGTTTTCTCATCACTGGCTTTCGCAGACTTGAACTGCTTGTGTCTCTTACAGCTTCAACTCTAGGGGCATGTCTCTCCTCCCAGTGTGTAGGTCCCTTCTCCCGGTCGGCGTGTGTTCTCTCACTGATGACTGGTGACATCATTCTGTTTGAGCAGTGGAAGGGAGAGGATGTCACAGCTCTGCAGACCTCCTGCTGTGGTCAATTCTCATGCCTGGAGAGCTATCACCTCCCTCCACAAGCTCCTTGTAACTAGAACACCTGTATTGCTGTAAAGAGTTCTACATACAGCCTGAAATTATTAAATAAATGTGAAGAATACACTCTGCTCCCCCCTCTGTTATCTGGCAGGAGGTAGAGGAGAGCAGTGTATAAGGCTGTGTTATATGGGGGTGGGGGAGTGTATAAGGCTGTGTTATATGAGTAGAGAGTGAATCTAACGGCTAGAGACTCAGTAATTGCCCAGATCCTTCACATAGAGTTGAGACATGAGCAGAGATGTCCTCAGGCTGCTTTTATTACACAGCCAGCAGCCAGCGCAGAAAGCTGTTTCACTTTCATTTTACACAGCTCAGAGAGGAGTAAGCACAGAGTGCAGGCAGCCAATCACAGCACAGGGGGCGTGTCCCAACAGGACTGAACTAAGGGTCTGTTCACATAGCAAGGGGTTTCAGTTGGTTTTTCAGACAGTTTTTGGATTTGAAAACTGTCAATCATTCCTATAGACTTTAATAGAAAATCCGCCTAGTAGTCTACACTGCACGGTTTTTCTACTGGGTGAATTTTACACTGCTGCCATTCCGAAAAACTCAGAACATGCACAATCTTCCTCCCGGTTTTCGGGCGGAAGCTTTGCTATTCAATGGTAAAGGGAGATGGACGAATCCACAAACCACAGACAGAACCGTCCCCCAAAATCAACAGAATACGACCGGCATTTTACAGTTGCTGTGTGGCAATAGTCTTAGGCTAGAGCCACACAGCAAAGTGAAAATGCTGTTGAAAATTCAATAATATTTTCACTTTGCTGGACCGCGCCGCACTGCTGTTCGTTATGCAGCTTTTGAGCAAAAACCGGTGGTTGGATTTTGGATTCTTGGCGACCCAGTACATTAGGGCTGTGAGAATCCGACGTCGATCCTGTGGTATATGGAACATGTTCTATATTCTGCCTTGGTTTTTGTTTTAGTAAAACCTTAGTAAAAAATCTATGCTGTGTAGACTAAAGCACCGATTTCCTACTGAAGTCTACACAGCGCTGGGTACGGTTGGTTTTTCAGGGGATTCAAAGTACTGAATCTGCTGAAAAACTTACCAAAATCCTGTGCTGTGTAGACCTAGCCTTACTATATTCCCCCCAAAAAGCCTCTCTCTCGCTCACAACTACATATTAGGCTACAATGTATATTTTATTTATAATTTGTTGCAATTTGGACCTTAGAAATGTATCTATTTAGATGATTTGTAACTATTTGTACATAAAAACCTATTGAAGCGTGTATTCATGAAAAGAATGTATTCCTCTCAACGAACCAAAGACGAAGGCTATGGGTGCTTTCACACAGTGCATTTTTGGTGCGTTTTTTGATGCAATTAATGCTGTACATTGCTGCACAAAAATCTCGGCAAAAATCGCGATTTTTACCGCAATTTTTTCCGTTTTTTTTTGTGCAGCAATGTACAGCATTAATTTCTGTGCCTTCCTGCACAAAAAAACGCATCAAAAACGCACCAAAAACGTGTGGAAGCACCCTATGTCTACACAGCACAGAAATATTTGTCGATTTTCTGTGGATTCAGTACTTTGAAATCACTGAGAATCCGATGGTACACTGTGTTGCATAGACAGCAACGAATAATGCTGTCGTCTGTACACCATGTTTTTAACTGTTGCGTTAAAAACCTGCTGGAATATGCAACATCTCCCACGGTTTGCTGTCAGAGCCCTGTACATTCAATGTATGGGGCCAACAGCAAATCCAAACACCGTCTGTGGTTTTTAGTGCAAATCTCAGCCAAAAACCGCAGTCCTGCATAGCATAAAATGCCGGCGGCTTTCCGACGTTTTTCTCCTATGCTGTGTGGCCCTAGACTAAGTCCACATAGAATAGGTCAAAATGCTGTCCAAAATCCAACGGCATTTTGACACTTGCAGGACCGCGTTTTGTTGGCTCAGATTTGCGCTACAAACCACAGACGGTTTTCAGATTTGCTGTCGGCCCCATACATTGAATGGACGAGAATGAGACAGCAATTCTGGGGAAGATCCAGCAGGTTTGAAAATCTGCCAGAATCTGGAGGATTTTAAAACCTACTAGAAAAAATTCCATACTGTAGTCCATACAGCACGGATTTTCTATTGAGGTCTACACAGCGCTGGTACAGGTGGCTTTTTGGCGGATTCTAAGCCTATGTGTCCGTCTTTGAAATTCCAAAAAGTTGGGAGGTATGAAGAATCTGTGTACTGTATATGATATGTGATGTGTACTGTATATGATTGGGCATGTATATGATATGTGATGTGTACCTCGCCTTGGACTACGTTTGCTCTATTCTTCACTGCGATGTACATCACGTACCACAAATAGAGTCAAAAATATGTTTGTTTTTAAATGGACGCCCAATAATAATAAAGGAGAAATGATCATTTTACATTGATTTATTTACACATGAACAATAACCTGTAAATGCCAGTAAACACACAGATGCCAGTGGTCTCTGTGTACCAGGCTGTTGTGTGTCACCCCCTGTGACCTCACAGCTCTCCAGGCGTCACTCACCCTTCCATGACGTCACAGCCTGCCCTGAAGACAAACAATTGTTCAGCACAGAAGCGTCAGTCTGTTTGTGGGCGTGGCCGGGAGCCAACTAGCTTATGACGTCATCCACTCCCCACCTCCTAAGCCCGCCCCAAGCTCCCACAACCTCCAGTCACCGCCCACAACCTGGCTGAGCCAATCCGTGTGATCGAGGGGCGGGTCCTGTAGAAATTGACACCAATCGCTGAAGCCAGGGGCGTGTCCGAGCAGAGTGCGTGTGCCCTGAGAAGTGAGTGCGGATCGAGTAGCTGAAGCGGGGGGACCGGGCTGCTAGTGCCTGTCTGTCTGCGTCACACGAAAATGCACTCGGATGCTGTCAGTAAGTACAGGCCGCGGCGGGCGCCTCCAGCTGTCATCGCCGTGCAGTGCGCCCGGAGCAGGAGGGGGCTGCTCGGGCTGGAGAGGACGTCCTGTGTCGCCCCCTGGCGGGCAGGGCTGGGGCAAGAGTGGCATTGTGCAGGACTAGCTGCTGCGTAATAGCCGCGGCCGCCATCATCGTCTGGCGCTCCCTCCCCCTCTCCCAGACAGACCTCCTTCTCCCCCACCCCTGTGGGATGGAGCGCTCCTGCCGGCCCCGGGGGTGCACCCAGCTGCAGGGGTGGGAGGCTCTCTGCTGCCATCTAGTGTCAGGGCAGTGTGGTGGCTCCGCACGTCTTCCTTTGTGTTCAGACAGGGTTGATGTTGTCACTGACGTTTGTTGGGTCCATCAGGTTTCCAGACACACAGGGGTAGTCCTGTTCCTGCCCCCAGTGGGGGCACCTGTCAGCATTGGGAGCTGTAGGTGAGAGTGTCACCTCCATCAGATGTGTGACAGGTGTGATGCACCGCTGACTGGCCCACCCTCTGTGACATGGAGGTCAGTGTGCCAGGGTGCGGGAGAAAAAGTTTAGGGATTCCGGAATCTTTAGACATTTCATGGCGCCTGACCCATTGATAGTGTGGCTCTGAGGATGACGACACCAGGTGTAAAGAAATGTGCGTGCCCCGCATGCTCTTAAAGAGGTTGTCTCACTACAAAGATTGGCTTTTACATGTAGGGAACAGTAAATGAAGACTTTTTTCCAAATAGATTGCTTTGTTTATTTTTCTTTGTGGAGCTACAAATGATTTTATCAGCTCTGCTTGCTCTCTGGTTTCTCTAGGTTACTGAGCTGCTGTTTCCCGCTGTTTGTCTCATCTGATAGCAGGGATGATGTCATCACACAGAATTGCCTGAGTGTTATCTGATGTAACAAACAAAGGAGACTAAAGGCCACATGTATAAAACTGTGTAGGTGTAAAACTAACTTTGTTTTCCATAGCAACCAATCGGAGCGCACCTCTCATTTCATAAAGTGCTCTGGAAAAATGAGAGGGGCGCGCTGATTGGTTGCTATGGGCAACAAAGTGATTTTAGGCCTAGACAGTTTTCATACATGTGGTTCTTAGTCTCCTTTGTTTGTTAGATCAGATAACACTCAGGCAGTTCTGTGTGATGATGTCATCCCTGCTGTCAGATAAGACAAACAGCAGTAGAGAGCAGGTCAGTAACATAGAGAAACCTGAGTACACTCAGAGCTGATGTGGCCCTAATTACTTTTGTTTACTTTAGCTCTGAAGCTTCTCTGGACTTTAGATAAACATCTCCTGCTCTCACATTAGATTAATTAGCAGGCCTTTGAAAACAGAACTGATATGCTAATTACTGCCATAGAACCACCCACAGCCTAACCAGGAAGAGTCAGGATACATGAATGAAAGCTGACTGCAGTGTGTTGAGGCAGCCCCTGTAATCAGGGCTGTGGAGTCGGCAAGCCAAAGCCCCAACTCAGGCTCCTCAATTTCCCAAACCTTCTGACTCCCTCATACACGCCGCATGTTTAAGTGATAACTTTACTGTAGTAAAATGGTAACAGCAGGCTGTTTATCACCTTCTGATACAATAATCAAGCTATTTAGGTAGAACAGACACTGACAAGCTAAAGGGTAACAATGTTGATCTTTTGAACATTTGTGGGTAGAGTTGAAGACAAAGCTGTATTTGTATCCCAGTCCAGTCTGCACCAACATTTGGAATGTCTTTCGTCCATATCCTCCTACTTCTCCTCACGTCTCCTGAAGCTAAACGTGGAGAAAACTGAATTCATCATCTTTCCACCGTCCCACTCCATCCCCTCCACCTGATCTCTCTATCACAGTCAATGGCTTCACTCTCTCACCAGCTCTACAAGTCCGCTGCCTTGGGATAACCTTTGACTCCAATCTGTCCTTCAAAACGCACATCCAAACCCTAACCTCTGCCGCCTGCACCTGAAAAATATCTCCCGTATCCGTTCATTCCTTAACTTCGAAAGCACAAAAATGCTTATCCATGCCCTCGTCATCTCACGCCTAGACTATTGCAACATCCTTCTCTGTGGCCTCCCAGCTAGCACCCTCGCTCCCCTCCACTCCATCCTTAACTCTGCTGCCCCTTCTTATCCACCTCTCTCCTCGCTACTCCTCTGCCTCTCCTCTCTGCCAATCCCTTCACTGGCTTCCCATTGCCCAGCGAATTCATTTCATGCTACTAACCATGACCTACAAGGCTCTCCATGACCTCTCCCCTCCATACATCTCTGCCCTAATTTCCAAATATCTCCCCTCACGCACTCTCCGCTCCTCACAGGACCTTCTTCTCTGCTCTCCCCTCATCAGCTTCTCACACAACTGTCTCCAAGACTTCTCTCGCGCTTCCCCCACACTCTGGAACTCACTGCCCCAACACCTCAGACTCTCCTCCACTTTCTCCAGCTTCAAAAGCAACCTGAAAACCCATCTCTTCAGGATTGCCTACAACCAACAATAACCCTGCTGTCACTACACTATCCACAACCATGTCTCCCCCTCACCTCCTGTCTCTTCCCACCTTCCTTTTAGAGTGTAAGCCCTATCTCACTCCTTCTGTACCAGTTGTTGGCTAGTAATTTGTCACCTTTGTACTTGTTTGACCCATGTTATGTATGAAACCTGAATGTACTGCGCCCTGGAACCAAGGGCGCTCAAAAATAAATAATAATAATAATAATAATAATAATAATAAGAACCTGGGATCAGATTTTGGTCAAATGGCTTGAATCTGATCCAGAGCCCAGAAGGATTCGGGGTAGTATTGAAAACCAAAAGGTGGGATTTCCCAAATACTAACAAAATAATAGAAATTAACATTTTGATTTTTAGGAGCAAAACAGAAAACCAATGCAGTTACAGGAAAGAATCTGCAGAACTAAGCAGATGCTAAATACTTGCAAATCACTTTTATGTATAAGATATTGTAAGATGACTATATATAAAATTACAGTAGCCTCATTTTACAAAGCTGTAGTGGATGGTGGGGAATATGGGCCTGAAAGCCCACAAGTTCAAAACATTGTTACCCTTTTGTTGTCAGTGTAAAATATATTTATTGGATTTTGACTTTAGAACAAAAAAAAAATTGTAAATATGCAAAACACTGGGGGAAACACTTGGGGAAGTCTCTGAATTTGTTCGGGAGAAATAGTAGTTGCCTCCATCAGATTCTGCATACATGACCTCACATCTGATCTCTTTTATTTCCAGCTAGACAACGGCCTTTCTCTACACTAACTTGGGTTGGGGGCAAGCCGGTGACCACAGGGGCAACATCTCTAACAATGTCAGGTAAAAAGGGAAAATCGCCTCAGCCACAGTCAGTTTTGATGAAGGGTTAAATCTTCACTTCTTTGAAAGCAGGTGAAAAATGTTGCTGAAATCGGTTTGCCCTGGGAGCAGAATCTTTTCCCCTGGGGGCAGCGCTTTGCCGTCTCCATGTCATCAATTACACTCCTCATGTGATGAGGCTGAAGATATGGGAGCAGGAGCACCAGCCGGACCCAATTCCTCTTGCTCTTTGCTCTGCATCGAACTAACTGGACCAACTTATTATATATTTTGGGAGTCGGTCCCTTTTATGACGACTCCGACTCTTGCAAAATAGGCACCGACTCCACAGCCCTGCCTGTAAGGCTCGGGGCACACCATGTGTTTAGCTTCCATTTAACCTACATGCCAGGCTGTATATGTTACATGGAGGTGGTGTCCATCACACATCGGGCCCCATTGTAAATTTTTAATTTTTTTAAAAGAAAATGTAATTTTCTTCTGAATTCCGCTGTATGGAGTAGTCTAGACTCCTGCGCTATCATATGTTTGTTTTTGTTTTTTTCTTGCGGCATCCAGACGTATACCGGCCAAATGGACACAGTTTTGGCATCTTTGGGCACCTGTAATCCTATTAAGGGCTTGTTCACACGACGTTTTGGATCCGTTTTTGATGCGTTTTACGGATCCGTTTTTAACCTGCGAAAACTGGATGCAAACTGCATCCAAAAAGCGGATCCAGAAAACGCAACAGCTGATCCTTTTTTGAATGCGTTTTACGGATCCTTTTTTTGGATCCGATTTTTCAATGCTTTATTTAAATCAACCTATCAAACTGCAATTTAAATATAATATAACCTATCAATGGGCCAAAAAAAAAACCCTTTTTTAACCTAGTGTCAATCAACTGTACATACACCTATGATTTTAGAACCCATTTTTTTTTTTTTTAAATCAACCAATAGTTTTCAAACCCACCCCATGTAAATGAATTGATATCATTTATAAACTAAATATTTATAAACTAAATATATATTTAGTATACATATATACACTCACCGGCCACTTTATTAGGTACACCTGTCCAACTGCTCGTTAACACTTAATTTCTAATCACATGGCGGCAACTCAGTGCATTTAGGCATGTAGACATGGTCAAGACAATCTCCTGCAGTTCAAACCGAGCATCAGTATGGGGAAAGAAAGGTGATTTGAGTGCCTTTGAACGTGGCATGGTTGTTGGTGCCAGAAGGCTGGTCTGAGTATTCAGAAACTGCTGATCTCCTGGGATTTTTCACGCACAACCATCTCTAGGGTTTACAGAGAATGGTCCGAAAAAGAAAAAACATCCAGTGATCGGCAGGTCCTGTGGGCGGAAATGCCTTGTTGATGCCAGAGGTCAAAGGAGAATGGGCAGACTGGTTCGAGCTGATTAGAAAGCAACAGTGACTCAAATAGCCACCCGTTACACCAAGGTAGGCGAAGAGCATCTCTGAATGCACAGTACGGCGAACTTTGAGGCAGATGGGCTACAGCAGCAGAAGACCACACCGGTGCCACTCCTTTCAGCTAAGAACAGGAAACTGAGGCTCCAATTTGCCCAAGCTCATCGAAATTGGACAGTAGAAGATTGGAAAAACGTTGCCTGGTCTGATGAGTCTCGATTTCTGCTGCGACATTCGGATGGTAGGGTCAGAATTTGGCGTCAACAACATGAAAGCATGGATCCATCCTGCCTTGTATCAACGGTTCAGGCTGGTGGTGGTGGTGTCATGGTGTGGGGAATATTTTCTTGGCACTCTTTGGGCCCCTTGGTACCAATTGAGCATCGTTGCAACACCTTGTGGAATCTATGCCACGAAGAATTGAGGCAGTTCTGAAAGCAAAAGGGGGTCCAACCCGTTACTAGCATGGTGTACCTAATAAAGTGGCCGGTGAGTGTATATTTATATACATTTATATAAATATACATTTATATACTATTATATACATATATATATAATTATATACATTTTTAAACTAAATATAAGCCAAACATAATATTCAAATTTTATATTTAATTTAAATCCAATGTGTTTTACGGATGCGTTTTTGGCATCGAAAGCGGATCCAAAACGCTCCCAAATGTATGCTGCGCTTTTGGATCCGCTTTCGGGATGCCAAAAGCGCACTCCCTTATTTCCTATGGGGATTTCTCTTGCGTAAAAAGCAAGAAGAATTGACATGTCAATTCTTAAAACGGATCCGAAAAGCGGATCGCGAAAAGCGCATCGGCGATCACTCGTGTGAGCAGCGATGCGCTTTTGCCATTGAAAGCAATGTTAATCACACTGACAATTGTTAGATCCGTTTTGCGGATCCGTAAAACGGATCCGTAAAACGGATCACAAAAACGTCGTGTGAACAAGCCTAACACTTCTAGCCTGTATGTTGGGAACTTTCCCATGCTAAATGTACGTTCTAAACATGGTGTGCCCCTGGCCTAGGATGGCAGATGCCAAGAGGGCTGCCCATGGTAGTCTGTGTTTTCACCTTTCCAGGTTGTCTCCCCCTCCTTCCTCACCACTGGTAACATGGGTGGGCAGTGGCTGCCTGTAGATGATACAGCATCTGTGGAGTTTTCCTGTTTCTATAGGTTCCAGGTTATGTATTTAAACACTCAGCTCGCCATCCACCCCTCCCTCTGCAAAAAGGAGCCCTTTAATTAATTCCCTAATCGCTATAGGTTTGTGTGTAGCCTCCACATCAACAGGTTTTCTTTTTATGGATTATTGATGCTGATATTAGCTCAGGGCAGCACGGTGCTGTTGTCCTATATCAGCAGAGTACAGGCTACTGCAGGCATCCTCAAACTGCAGCCCTCCAGCTGTTGGGAAACGACAACTCCCATCATGCATTTATATAATCTATAACAGTGGGAATGATAGGAGTTGTAGTTTCCCAACAGCTGGAGGGCCGCAGTATGAGGATGCCTGGGCTACTGTGTATGGTAGCCCATATCCTGTCTATCAGCAAAATACAGACTTCTGTGTGGTAGCTCAGATCCTGCCTGTCAGCACCATGCCAACTGCTGCGGGGGCCAGCTTAGATACCACATATCTACAGATACGTCTGTCAGCATAATGCCGGCTGCTGTGCGTGCTAGCCTAGATCCCGTGCCGGCTGCTGCGCGTGGTAGCCTAGATCCCGTCTGCCGGCACAATGCCGGCTGCTGTGCGTGGTAGCCTAGATCCCGTCTGCCAGCACAATGCCGGCTGCTGTCCGTGGTAGCCTAGATCCCGTCTGCCGGCACAATGCCGGCTGCTGTGCGTGGTAGCCTAGATCCCGTCTGCCGGCACAATGCCGGCTGCTGTCCGTGGTAGCCTAGATCCCGTCTGCCGGCACAATGCTGGCTGCTGTGCGTGGTAGCCTAGAGCCCGTCTGCCGGCACAATGCCGGCTGCTGTGCGTGGTAGCCTAGAGCCCGTCTGCCGGCACAATGCCGGCTGCTGTGCGTGGTAGCCTAGATCCCGTCTGTCCGCACAATGCTGGCTGCTGTGCGTGGTAGCCTAGATCCCATCTGTCGGCATGATGCCTGTAAATAATATTTATATAAACCTCACATTCTGATGTGTGAACCTGATGATTAGTCAGACATGATCAGCGACAGTATAACACTGCTCATCTCCAGTCTGTCATATACTGGCTTTACAAGGACATTCCACTTTAAAAAGGGAATTGTCAGCTGAATATTCTGTAAGGGCATCATGTTAGGGGACAGGTGTTTTATTAGCCCAAACATAACAGAAAAACATTAGTTAGTAGAAGCAGTGGTGGAACACATTGGACTTCCAGCCTATCGGGCATTGTAAGGAGCACAGAGAGGTGCAATGGGATCCCTCCCCTCATGAATACCCTGGAAACTTAGCTGTAGATACACAGCAGCCTGTCAGGCACGGGGTAGGGCAGGAAGCGATTTCCTTAGGAATACACTGGACTCTCTGCTATAGATGCACAGGAGCCTGTCAGTCACAGTAAGGAGCGCAGGGAGGTGCAAAGGAGCACTGACAACATGAAGACAATGAAGATACACAGCAGCCCATCAAATCACAATGTGGAAGTTAGAGTTCTTAGCAGTACAGCAGCCCAGCAGTCACTATGAGGGTGGCGGGGGGGAGTATCTCCTTATGAATACACTGGACTCTCAGTTGTAGATACACAGCAGCCCATCAGTGTCTATGAGGAGGGCGGGGTGCTCCGTTCTTAATAATACACTGGACTCTCAGTTGTAGATCACCATCAAGCAAGCACACTCATGTAGTCTATGTTGGGAGGGCGGGGTGCTCCGTTCTTAATATCATAAATACACTGGACTCATCAGTTGTTAGATACACCCAGCAGCCCCATCAGTGTCTATGAGGGGGGCGGGGTGCTCCGTTAATAATACACTGGACTCTCAGTTGTAGATAGCAGCACAGGCTAGCCCTAAAAACATGTGTTTATAGAGTGAGGGGGGGGGTGCTCCGTTCTTAATAATACACTGGACTCTCAGTTGTAGATACACAGCAGCCCATCAGTGTCTGTGAAGGGGGGGGGGAGCAATCTTATGAATACACCATGGACCTCTCAGGGGGGTGTTTTAATAACACTGCATTAGCCCATCGGTGTCTGAGAAGGGCGGGGGGGGAGCAATCTTATGAATACACTGGACTCTCAGTTTTTAATACACTGCAGCCCATCGGTGTCTGAGGAAGGCGGAGGTGCTCTGTTCTTAATAATACACCGGATTCTCAGCTGCAGATACAGCCTATTATCTTAAGGGCACTGTATTTTTTGACAGCTCCTATTAGTTAAATTGCACAGTGTAGATAGATGGTCTTATGGTTTGCTATGCTCACCAGACTTCTTGATTCGTAAAAGTCTTATAGTTTACAGTAGGGAGTACATCCTTTCATATTTCAAGTGCTCATAAACAGGCTGCTGACCATATTCCATGTGAAGCAAAGCAAATCCTCAGAAGGTTCATCGTTCCTTTTTTTGCATTTAAAATAAATAAGTTTTGTTGTAGCAAAATGTCCGAGCTCTTACTGTGTTTCAGCAGGACTATTCTGAAAATGAATGCTTGTCTCATGGGTCAGTCTTGTGTAGCCAAGTAAAACAGCTACTCGTCTCTACAATTGGGGTATTTGCTCAGGGATAAGAATGCCAACTGCAAAGAAGGAATGCAAGAGCTGAGTGCGCGGGAGGCCTCCAGTGTCTCATGTGCCGCTCTGGAGTGGTCAGAGGGGATCACTAGTTTGTTGTAGGCACAGGCTATTAAAATGTACATACCAGAACTTTCTATGTACATATATGTTGTCCATGCACCTGATGTGGGTACATGAAGCTCACTATACAGCATGCTTCCTGAGGAGCACAGTTCTTGCTAAGGAGAAATATCGGTATCTGCATATCTTTCCTACAAGCAGTAACAGCTGATCAGAGTTGGGGATTTGCCGTTCACATAGGGTCACCCCTCTATAATGTTAGCGGTATTAGCTTTAAGTCTTATTTGTGAACCCCACAAGACGTTCCCCTAATGTATCTTGGTGGGAACAGCAAGAGTCAGGTCAGGTTTTGGCAAAGCCATAGCAGGGGCCTGCAGGATTGGATTGCTGATTTGCCCTGGAAGATAAGCGGTGTTGCAGGATTGTGGCAGCTGCTTATCTCGGTCTCTTTTGAGATTGTAGGATTCTGTTCTTTTGTTTGGGTCATATGATTGAGGTGTGTGTTTTCATGGTTTCAGTATATGTTAACTTTTAAGTGGATCACCTATTAGATACTGGAAAAAAACTAAGCATCTCGAATTCTTTTCAATGCACCTTCAGATCTGTTGAAAGGGAATCTTCTTTCCCCAGACAAATCAAATTCAACAATATACTGTTCAAATGTACAGATCCATGTGCCTATTGACTGTCGGTACCATGTACAAATAATGCCACTCGGGTGCAACCCTATCAGGATAAATTGTGGTTCATAGGAGGTTCTGTTGGAGCCTCTGACGCAGAGGTGGTGATGGGTCCGTGACATGAGAGGTACAAATGGCGCCCTACGGATCCAAATGACTACCTTGGGGTCCTTTGCGTTTCTGTCATGGTGTCCTTTATTGGGCGTAAAACAGCGCTGCCTGCTGTACCGTTTTTTTTTTTTTTTTTTTAATTATTATTATTTAATTAATTTGAGAAAATCTGCAATGGAAGCTCCAAACAATCTCCAATGCAAATTTGTATCAGTCCCAAGGATATTTTAAAAGGGTTTTCTCACTACACTAATTTGGTATCAACGTGTAGGAAAAGATAAATGAAGACTATATTACCAAATACAGACTTGAAGAGATTTCCATAGGGGAAGAAGAAGTCCAGAACCATCACATAAAAAGTAGAAAACGGCTTTATTTAAATACCTTCATTAAAAACTGACAGCATCACATCAAAAGGTAAAACATTAAATGAGGTCTATACACGCTTACGTGTTTCAGACTAACAACGCCCTTACTGCTTTTAAGGGTCTTGTTAGCCTGAATCGCGTAAGCGTGGTTGTGGACCTCATTTAATTTTAAGATGCTGTGTAAGGGCTCATTTTTTGGGGGCTGAGTATAGCTTTTATTTGTACCGTTTTGGGATACTTGCAATAACTGTATCAGTTATGTTTTTTATTATTTGATAAATGGGGAAAATGTGGGTGTTTTGAACTTCTAATATTTATAAAATAAACACACATAGTTGAAACGAGAAGTTTACCTACACTATATAAAAAGACACATATGTATGGTTTTCTCACTGTCTGACATGAAATCAGGATAAAATTTACTCGTTTTAGGTCAATTAGGAACCACAATGATTTATATTTGCCAAATGCCAGAATAAGAGAGAATTTTTTTAAAGACTTTTTTTTTATTGCTTTCAGCAAAATCAAAAGTTTACATAAAGTAGGATTACTATGCCTTTAAACAATTTGGGACAGTCCATATGATGATCCCATGTCTTTTGAAGCTTCTGATCTGAGTTAGAGACACATGTGGATGTTATTTAATTCACACCAGAAACACACTGCTTCTGTGTGTAACATCATGGGAAAGTTTAAAGAAATCAAGCAAGATATCAGGAAGAGAATTGTGGACTTGCTCGAGTCTGGATCATCCTTGGGTGCATTTTCCAGATACCTGAAGGTGCCAGTACTCCAAAAGAAACATTTAAAAGTCAGATTCATGTTTGCAAATGCACACATGAACAAAGACCTACATTTTTGGAGACATGTCCTGTGGTCTGACAAAACTAAAAGTTGAACTGTTTGGCCATAATGACCACTGTTACATTTGGAGGGAAAAGGCAGAAGCTTGGAAGCCTAAGAACACCATCCCAACTTTGAACCAAGGGGATGGTAGCATCTTGTTGTGGGGTTGTTTTGCTGCAGGAGGGACAGGTGCACTTCACAAATTAGATGGCATCATGAGGAAAGGAGATTTTGTGGCAATACTAAAGCAACATCTCAAGACCTCAGGGAGGAAGTATTTTGCCTGGACGTCCAACTCTTGGCTTTTCAATAAATGGACAGACTTCATTACATATTCTTCCAGCTGTCATGGCCTCACATGATGCAGTTTGGCAATTTTCTTGGCCCACAGATGCCATCAATGAGCTGGGTGATGCGGTTTCTCTTTTCTTGGGAAATCTTCTTCATGGCTGCTCGAACTAGTGACCTTTCGCTTGGGAATCAGCCTAATAACACACTGAGCTATTAGGGAATATGAGAACAGATTGTAATTTGTAGTATACAAGAAGATAAAGATTGTCCCACCACCAGGAGCAAAACCTTAACAATGCAGTTACAAGAATCTGTATAACTGTTTGCTATGGGAGTGGAATCTTTTCCTGTGTCAAAGCTTTGCTTGCTCCATGTCATCCAAATACTTTTCAAAATTAAAGCTCCCCATCTGATGAGGCTGAAGATATTGTAACAGTGGCACTGGCGAGACCCAATTTGTCTTACTCTTGGCACTGCATTGAATTAACTACCAATTTATTATATATTTTGGGAGTCGGGAGTTGATCCATTTTATAACGATCTGACTCCACATCCCTGGTTTTATCTACTGTGCCCGTGCTTTTGCATTGATTCAGGTACAGTTTATTAAAAAAATAAAAGAATTGCAACAGAATGCCAATGTTTTTCTGTAAGATTTTTTTTCCATTTCAATATAGACAGCATAAAGTCCTTGTGAAACCTATGTTTTGCATGTCTTGTTTTTTTAGCCAAAAAATTGTCAAACTGCAACTGAGGAAACAAATGCGCCAAATGTTAGAAGAAAAGCCACAAAGAAAAAGCACCATCTCTTGTATTTTCTTATTGACTTCCAGCTACCATCTGGTCATTGCAGTTTTTGCAGAATTAAATTATTTTTTTTTTTAATATATAAATGCTATTTATATATGCTCAACATCTGCCCAATAGCGTGTACATTTTTGCAAAAACGCAACTGTGTCAGCAGCTTATCTGTATGGACAAGCCTTTTTAAAGGGAACCTGTCACCTACTTCATGCTGCCCTCTGAGAGTGGCAAGCTGATTTCAGCAATGGTGCCAACAGGAGTCTACCACTACCTAATAAACAATAATCTCTTTAGTGTTGTGCCAACAGAGTGCCCTCACATAAATTAGAGTGCCACCAAAGGGTCTTGCTCCACCCTCAAGCAATAGCACCAGCAGTCCTTCCTCACCCAGCGGAGCCGGCTGTCTGCAGCTGCCACCAGGTGGGACAGCACTTCATATTTTTGTAGCTACAACTCATGTGAATGGGGCAATGTATCTACACATGAAGGAATGTTTGTGGGGAACTTCCCTGTTCCAGGAGATTCTTGGATGCCCTGGAAGGGTAGGCAAGCAAGATATTGTGTTTTAAACAGTGTGTAGATTGACTGGTTTTAATACATATAGTAACTGCACTTGAAACATGTCATCACATCTTGTGTAACTGTTTTTCTACTTTCATTGCACAGATTTTCAACTGAACTCTCATCTATCAACACTGGCAAACATTCACAAGATATACCACACACTCAACCGGCTGGTAATAACAACATGTTGGCATGAACAGATTTTGGAATAGTTTATGCAGTTTGTCTGCAGGCAGATTCTGAAAATTCATCTAATTATAGTATGCATACGTTTCATGGTAGAGGTTGTGGGGGATAGTTGAAGAGTGGTCTCACATGGCCAACTAGTTACAAGACCATCATACCCAACAGGCCTGCTCGAGGAATCCCATTACATGCTACTCATAAAAAGTTAGGGGTATTTGACTTTTGGTTGAAATTTCAGGAAGAACATAAAAGTTCTTGAATTTTTTTTTTTTTAAAGGGAATGTGTCATCAAAAAATGACTTATTGTTTAACTCACATTTTTATGTTAAACACATTTTGTAGGAATTTTTGGTTATATTTTTTTTTAATTTTCCAGATCACTTTCAATATGTTTTTAATAATTCTTCAGTCCTGCAGTTCTCACTTTGGCCACTAGGCCTAATAATCGTCTGACACTTCCTGCTCTGTTTAGAGAGCTTTTCAGCAGTGTGCTTATTATCAGTAACAGCAGGGTCAAACTGAAAGAAGACACCAATGTGTACAGATAACACAGAATCCACCAGTCACAAGAGGAGATGTCACAGCTCCCCTCTCCCCTCCCTGCACAGTGAAAACTCTCCTATACAAGTCTATGGGACAGAATCTGTCTTAATAATCCTATGTGCATGAAGCTGCTGTAAAGTATCTCTCTGACTGCTGTTAAAGCAGTGCAAGCAAGAATGCCTTCCCCACAATCATATACAGACGGCCGAATAGAGAAATCTACAACCAGGAAATAAAAACGACTGAGAGGAAAAGAATATGGATCAGGCTCTTGATTTAATAAGTAAAAAAAAAAAAAAATTGGCGACATATTCCCTTTAAAGGAACTAAATGAGATAATCTCCTACCTTTAAAATGCACATGTCCTACTGTTCAGTGTTTCAGTGCTTTTTGCACAACTTGAGGATTCTCTAATGGCAAAATTCTCAACTGGTGTTTGATCCCTAAATCGTCCAATAAATTTAGGGGAAAAGTTGTAATTGATATTTGAAGAGTCCTCATTGTAAACAATGCTATGCAGAACCGGATGATGAATACCACACAACTCCAGACACGTTTAATTGAGGTGAGATGTAACATCTGTCACATCAGACCATTCATAACCATTTACATGAGCATGTTCTGCGTGCTAGACGACTTGACCACTCCACCGGGAACTGGCATCATCGTATTGCATGGTCCAGAGAGCATCTACGCTGGATGAGGGACCCTCCGTGCTGTTCAGTCATGAAAATCGATTCACTCTGAGCAGAAATAATGGCCGCCAATGATGCTGGAGATGTCTAGGAGAGCGCTGTGCATCAGCCAGGTCCGGTACCACTTCCGGTTATCTAGCGCGCAGACCACACTGATGTAAACAGTTACGAATGGTCTGACCTGGCACTTGGTTGACTCTCACCTGCCTAAAATGTGCCTGGACCTGTGTGTCATTCATCAACCAGTTCCGCAGGGCTTTGTTTACAATGAAGCGGTCATCCGTGTGTGATTCAGCCAAAGGACGTCCACTACTTTGCCTTTCTGTGACTCCTCCAGTCTCTATGTATCTCTGACACTCTAAGTTCAGTGGCCACTTCCGTCTTAGAACATCCTGCTTGAAGGGAATTGTAAGGTGTTGTCTTGGTCTCATGATGTCAAAATATGAACAGCATGATGAGGAGGACTGTTTAAGTCCCAATTCAAATGAATCCCCTGAATTTATTGGGTGATTCAGGGATCAAACAACTGTTACAAATTTTGCCATTCAGCTACTTGTTACAAATCAGCAAGTTGTGCAAAAATGACTGAATAATTGAACAGTTGGACATGTGCATTCTAAAGTACTGGAAATGACGCAATAGGAACACTTGTTTAAAGAGAACCTGTCACATAGGTTATACACCCCTTGCTGAGGACAGCACAAGCTAGTGATAGACCTGCTGTTTCCAGCGCCGTGTCCCTTAGTCTGTAAGATGCAGCAGTTTTAGAGCATTTACAGCTCAAATCTTATACATGAGCAGGTATTAGCTCCGCCCACCATAGGCTAGCCCCGCCCACTGACAGTTATTCACAAGTTTCCACCCATTCAAAGTAATAGGTTTATCAGTTGAGGTGGGCGGGGCTAGCCTCAGGTGGGCGGGGTTTGAAAAAAACGGACTCTTCGAATGACTCTTCTGGCTGAAAACTGCAGATTTGAGCATTAAATACTCAAACTACAGCATCTTACAGAATAAGGGGCACAGCGCTGGAAACAGCAGGTCTGTCACTAGCTTGTGCTGTCCTCAGCAAGGGGGGCATAATCTATGTGACAGGCTCTCTTTAAGTTGATAACTTGTATGGTCCTAGAATGACATTAGTAATATCCAAATGACCCTTGGTAGAAAAAGTAGTAATATGGTGTAGGTGTATTATATTGTAGATACAGTACTTTAAGAGCTAAGGGGGTCATGTCAGAAAACTGTCTAGGTCGAAGAATTTCGATGTTGCCCATAACAACCAATCATAGCCCCCCACCCCATTAATATATGGAATGAAAGGGAGCTCTTATTGCTTGCTATGGGCAACAAAAAGTCTTAGACTTTAGACCGTTTTCATATGTAAGCCCTAAGTTTGTATAATATATTTAGCAGGTGAAATTCTCATTTTCTGTTTGCAGAACTTGACAGAAGACGTGGGTCAAGACGATCACCAGACAGGTAAACGTTCAACTTTTTCTGGTGTTGCTTTCTCCATGTTTTGCTATATAGTAATAAATGAGCCTTTATATCATTCTAATAAATTGTGAAACAATTACTGTAATAGTAAAGTTAGGCTCTATTCACACTAAAGTAATGGCTTCTGATATTACTGGAGTCATAGTAGGTCTGATTGATTCATTGTATAACGGATCCCGGTGACTCTGCATCTAGTTATTTTTGCCAAGATAAAAGTGTAAGGTGGCAAAACTGACCCCGATAGTAGACAGATTTTTACCCTTGAAGTAACACGACATATGTACAGTATTATACAGTTACATTGTGCTTGCTTTGTTGGCACCAGTATCGGACTGGGTTGCTTTGGACCCACAAGTGGAGGTGACTCTAGGGGCCCACCAGTTGAGCTGTTTCCAGGCCCACCGGTGGAGTTTATTTCAGGGGTCCACCCTACAGCTACTGTAAATGACTGTACATGCCTCCTATACTCTGCTTCTTTTTGTCTCGCTTTCTTTGCCTCTTCTGAAGATGTATATGCAGTTAAAGGGGTTGTCTCACTACAAAGAATAGCTTTCAAAATGTAGGGAAGACTAAATGAAGACGTTTTCCAAATATATTGCTTTGTTAATTTTTTTTTGTTAAGGAGCTACAAGTGATTTTATCTCCACCTGTGCTCTCTCTGGTTCCCCAAGTGACCGACCTGTGTACTCCTTTCTTCCCTGCTGTTTGTTCTATCTGAAAGCAGGTAGTGACATCATCACACAGGTTGTGGCCAGCAGTGAGAGCTTGTGTGTTATCTGATCTTTCAGACAAAGGACAGTAATTAGTCTACTGCTTACATTAGCTCAGAAACTTCTCCAGACCTCAGAGAAGGTAATGTATTTAATCTAGACTAATTAGCAGAAGTCTGAATACACGGAGGTCATATGCTAATTACAGACAGCTTGACCAGGAAGTGACAGAGCAAAGCAGCATTATTTCATTCATGCATCCTATGAAACTTTGAGATGAGACAACCCCTTTAAAAAAACAACTCCAGGTCTACCATGCTCAGGGACCCACCGAGGTTTCCCCTATTCCCCTGTGGGCCAGTCCGAGCGTGGTTGGCACATATAATGTAGTGGTCCTATGACACTACTTGCTGGTGGAGCCCAGAAGTATTCTAACAATTTGTAAGATTTTGATAATGGAGGCCCAGTTTCATTTAACTGTTCTCATGATATATAGTCTTGTAAATGTTTAGTACATAAGTGTTATATCTATATCTGAAGGATCCTTATTTGTTTTCAGGGAGTCTGCATTCCTGCAGCACCTCAGACTGCTTTACTAAAACTATGCCCCCACGAAAAAAGAGGAGACCTGCCGCTGGCGATGACCTGCTGGCTAAGAAAAGTAGACACGATGGGTAGGAGATTGACAGCCATGGTATTTATAGGAACATTTCTAGCATCTACTGTTTAGTAAGTTCTGCCAGAGTGCATCATTTCAGTGATATATATATTGGGATTGACCTTGTAAATAAACTTTGAAACACTCACAGGTAAGGGCTGTATGGGGATTTCTCCTTAACCCCTGCAAACTGACATGAACATTACTGACAGTCCTTAATTTAAAGTTTTACTTTATATCAAAATTGTAATATACCCACAATACTCTGGGCCTTAATATGTAACATATGGCAAATATGAATAAAACCTGTGATACAAAAGGTAGTCAAAGCGTAGTCATCAGAGTCCTTAGAAGCTTAGACGGGGACGAATCCTCCTATGTTTAGTATCCAACGCATGGAGCTATAGCAGATGATGTTGAAGCCGAACCATTACGGGAACAGAATGACGCCCATCGGTGACGTTTCGGAGGAAACCCACCTCCTTCCTCAAACCAGCGTCACAGCCCGTGCTCCATCACAGAATGATCTGCAATAGTAAGTACACGCTGTTTATACCTTCAGACATACCCCGCACATAATTTAATAGTTATATATCCCGAAGGCTAAATATCGCACAGAAACGCCTTGAGGCTAAATGCCTCATTCATGCCGTTAGGAACCAATGCATCTAGCTTATGGATCCAATAAGCGTCACGTTGAAGCAACCTAGTGCGCTGCACTGTCTGATCACTACCATAGACCGATTCTAAAACGCACCATCTGAGATCGCTAATATGGTGGCGAGCCTCAGTAAAGTGCCGTGCAACAGTAGTTTCGCCGAATTTACGAACATCCTCAAGCTTAGATGTTCCTGCTTTCTCACTGTAAGTACGTATGGCAGATTTATGTTCGTTTAAACGTATACGAATTTGGCGAGTAGTTTGGCCTACATACACCTTGCCACAACGGCATTTCAATAGGTATATGACGCCTTTAGTGAGGCAGGTGAAAAAGCCTCTGATAGAGATAACATACCCTTTAGAAGGGTGATTAATTTTATCACCTTTAATTATTGAATTGCAGTTGAGGCAGGACATACACGGAAACGTGCCTTTTTTCCGAGTTTGAGGAATAACTGGTATTTGTTTAGATACACTAGTATCTGATCTGACTAGTGAGTTAGCTGAGTTAGCGATCGATTTTACCTTTTTTATGAATAAATAATGGTCTCTCTTTGAACAAATGCCCATATACAGGGTCACTCGCCAACACTGGCCAATGATGGCATATGGCTTTTTGAATGATAGAGGAATGAGCATCATATACAGAGATATAGGCAAGACGTTCTTTCTTAGGACGTAAGACAGGTTTAAGCACCTCATTACGATCAATAAGAGATACTTCAAAGGCAGTTTTTTTCCAATAGAGCTTTATCATACCCCCTATCCAAAAAATTTTTAATTAGCTTACGAGCCTGAATGGAGTAGTCGCTATCTGAAGAACAGATGCGACGAGCTCTAAGGAATTGGGAATGTGGAATCCCTTTAAAAGTCTGTGGGGCATGGTAAGATCGGTGATGTAACAAATTATTTCGGTCGATTGGTTTACTATAAAGAGAGGTGGTTAATCTGGAATCCTCCTTTATTTCCACATCTTGATATTGAATGGTATGAGGATGCTTATTTAAGCTGCGCACAGAAAATAAATAGGAGGGGAATATCTAATCATAAACAGTCTCACAGAAAGAACAAAAAATATTCCCTTAAAATAATAACCTTTATTAGATATACATTAAAAACCCAAGATAAAAAATCTCAATGGCCTCAAAAAAGCCAACTATAGACTTACTGTATACTTAAACACAGACCTAAAGTAGTTAACAATTAGTAAAAATAACTACCAGGGTATATATAGCCAAAATTGGCAAGGGGAGCATATATTGAAAATACAAAATAGTTGGATAAGTAAACAAACAACTATATTGTAAGAGAAAGACTCACGATTCTGCAGGTCTTATATGATGTACTCACAAATCTGAGAATTTACTTCCAGCAATGGGAGATAGAAAATTCTAAGAGAATATGGACCAGATAAATAATAATAATACAATACTAATTCCCAACCCTTCAATAGCAGAGCACCGTCCCGAAAAGGACGACCCCACCTATCGGGGGGGGGGGGGGGGGGGGTTGGGCGGGTGCTCTGCTTTGATAGGGTTGGGACTTAGTATTGTATTATTATATTTAATTGCCAATCTCTTAGGAATTTTCTATTCCCATGCGGAATAATCTAGATTTGTGAGTACATCATATATACTGCAGAATCGTGAGTCTTTCTGTACAATATAGGTTGTTTACTTACCAACTATGTGTATTTTCAATATACTCCCGCAATTTGGCTATATGTACCTGGTAGTTATTATTATGTTAACTACTTTAGTCTGTGTTTATATGCTTGTTTGAGCCATTGAGATATTTTTTTATTTGGTTTTTATTATATTAAGAAGGTTATTATTTAAGGGAATTTTTTGTTCTTTCTGTGAGACGGTTTACAATTAGATATTCCCCTCCTATTTATTTTCTGTGCGCAGTCTAAATTTAGTGATATGGCTGGTTTCCTTTCAGGACCAATTAAAAGAGATCAATGGTTTACTGAGGCAAAAAAAGTGTTCTCGGATAGCGAAGTTATCTCTGATAACACTTTGGATATCAAAGTATCATTTAAGGAGTTGTTGATAGATTATAGGGATAATATTAGATCTTGGTGGGAGACTCAATCCCTAGAAAGCTATATCCAAGCCAATATTGTCCCTAGAGGTTTTAGGGGAAATATACGGCCAGTAGCTAGAGCGTGCTTGGCACAATTTTTGATTAAATGGGAAAAAGAACTCCATGAAAGCTCTATACCTTTGATGCAGTTACTTTTGGAAGAGAAAAATCATCTCTAGAAATTTCTACCAAAAAAACTACAAGAAAGATTGATCAAACCCTTAAATTTAAATCAGATCCCGACTTTAGTAGGAGAGAATTAATACTCCAAAATAATATCGATAAGTATCAGGGAGCCTTGAAAAATAGGAAGCGTAAGCAGTATATTAAAGACCTGCAGGAATTCGGGGAGAAAAAAGCCTATTCTTTCTTGTATGAGAGGAATAAAAAAGAGGATAATATATCTTCCTCAGACATTGATTCCTCAGATACTGATACACAGATATTGCATAAGTCAAGGAGGGGTAGACCAAGGGGAAAAGGGAGATGGAATACATCTTCAAGAGGACGATATGGGGCCCACTCCTCCTTGTGTTTATCTTTTTTAGAGAACAACAAGGGATGTCTCTGAGAGATCGGAGACAAAAAAAGTAAATGAATGTCAAATAATTAATCTCTCTAATAGACCTCTCACAGACATGGAAATGTCAGTGTTGGCTAAGGGTCTTAACTTTGTACCGTTGGTCAGGTGAGTGGGTTAAGGACTTACATTTATTTGTGAGACGTTTTAAAGTGGCATAAGTTCTTTTAAAATCAGGACTCAGAAGAGGCCGGAATCTTGGGTATAGAGATGACTGATCTTTCTGATGCTAGGCTACTGGCAAGTTTATCTGAGGTAGAAAGGCGGTTATACAGAATTAAGACCAAAAAGTGTACGCATGCCCCCTCCTATGTCTAGTCCAGAGATAGATATGTTTTTAAAGCTGGTTAGCCAGGATTTGGAGAAACTAAGTACTGGCATACCAAGCCATAATCTATCTAAAAAATAATTACTTGCTTTGCAAAATCTAGAGGATGATGACAGTATTATCTGTAAACCGTCTGATAAGGGGGGTAATTTGGTAGTACTGGACCATTCTGGATACATGAATATGTGCAATAACATCTTGAATGACCGGACATGTTACGCCATACTTAGAAGTGACCCTACATCTAGATTTTGCCAGCAACTTGAGACAATTCTGATACATGCATTGGATAAGGGATTGATTTCGAGGAATGAGAGTCAATTCATGGTCCCAAAACATCCAGTGGTACCATGTTTTTACGCCCTACCTAAGATACATAAAGGGATGTCCCCATTAACGGGACGACCCATTGTTTCTGGCGTGCACTCTCTGTCCCAGAATGTCAGCATATACATTGACAATATCTTAAAGGAGTTTGTATATGCCTTACCGTCATTTATAAAAGATACCCCTGACTTATTAAGGAGATTGGACGGCCTGACAGTCGAGACCAATACAAAATTGGCTTCCATTAATGTGGAAGCATTATATAGTAACATCCCCCACAAAGATGGCATTTGTGCAGTGAGACATTTTTTGGCCATGAGAGGAATACATCATAGGGAACATAGTGATTTTGTCATACAGCTACTCCAATTTGTCCTTGAACACAATTTCTTCATCTTTAATGGTAGAACCTTCCACCAGCTCAGGGGTACAGCAATGGGGAGCCCATGTGCTCCCTCATATGCAAATTTATTCCTGGGCTGGTGGGAGGCTACCAGGGTGTTCATAGACAGTAACCTACCCCATACGGATAACATCTCGTTTTGGGGTAGGTACATAGACGATATCCTGATTTTGTGGAATCGGACTACTGAGGCTTTTAACATATTTGTGGAATCATTAAATACTAACGACATTGGTATGAAATTTACTTCAACTATTGATGATGCTTGTCTTCCTTTTCTGGATCTCTATATCATCAAGGATAAATCGGGTAACCTGCACACAAAGACCTTCCGTAAACTGACCGCAACCAATAGCCTTCTCCGTGGGAAAGTTATCATCCCAGATCCCTTAAGAGGGGTATACCTAAAGGACAGTTCCTCAGTGTACGGAGAAATTGTTCGAGAAAGGGGGATTACCTATTCCAAGCAAAAGATCTAAAGGATAGGTTTCTGGACCGGGGCTATCCTGAGAGAATTATAGAGGAGGCTTTTGTGAATGCACTTGAATCTGATAGATCTGAATTACTTAACTGTAGAAATAGATCTATAGGCCTATCAACAGACAAAACCAATGCGGATCGTGACCAATTTTGATCAGGGACATGAACTGGCAAAGGAATGTATCAGTAAATATTGGGAAATCCTCAAGACGGATCCCGATCTAGCTGATGTTATAACTGATGCCCCTCAAATCACATTCAGGAAGGGTCGGTCATTATGGGATAGGCTAGTTCACAGTCTATATAAACCACTGAAAAGGCAAGGTACTGGTTAGATCGGCAACCATTGGGTACTTTAGGTGTGGGGACAATTGTGTGGCCTGTCATATATAGATCAGTCCAAATCTTTAATGATTTCAAAACAGGTCGTGTATTTTCAAGAGAGATTTTTCCAATTGTAAAAATGAAGGTGTCATCTACTTATGTGTCTGTAGCTGCCCTTTGGGTTATGTAGGAAAGACTAAAGAGGCATTTAGAAGGAGGATAGGAGAACATTTAGGGATATTAGACATTAGGGGATACCCCTATGGCACGACATGTCTGTGAGTATCACAATAACGTTCCCACATGTCTTAAGTTCACTGTCATTGAAGTTGTGAAAACACCACGTAGAGGCGGTGACTGGGATACCAGACTGTTGAAAAAAGAACGGAATGGATTTTTCGATTACATACTATTACTCCTCATGGCCTCAATGAAAATCTTCAATTCGGCTGTTTTCTATAAATATCAGCTTCCTATCCTATATATATCATGTTATAAACTCAACTTCATTATTTGATCCTTTTCTTGAATCTTGTGTTTATGTTAGTCGGGCCTGAATATCATACCACTTTTTGGTATATTCTTATATCATCAGTGTCATAGTATGCGTGTATCTTTATTCTCTCCTTTAATATCATTTTATATGTATATAACTAGTTACCATCTGTGTTAGAACTGTATTTATAGTATCTAACATCTCCATATGAAAGTCTGCAGTCCTCGAGGCTATAATGGTTTTGATATGTAATTATTGGAGCCTTTTATCACTGTATAAATATGCTAACTATGTGGTGTGTTTTTGACGTACTTGGCGCGGTTTATCGTTTTTACTGCGCCTTGTAGGTGCTTATTGTCTTGGGCGCGGTGAGCGCGTGGCGCTTTAGCGTCGGAGTCTCTATCGCGCATGTCCGGGGTTTCGTTTTTCTTCTGCCATTTTTGGCGCGGTGAACACATGGTGTTCGGCGACTACGAATCCCGTTTGCGCATGCGTGGGGCTCGGTGTCATCCATGTATTCTTGTGATAGGTAAGCTAAACACCTGCACGATTTCTATTGGTTATAACATATGGTTGGGAGGAGTTTGAGTATATATAAAGAGCATACTTAGTCACTTTCTTTATGGCCTCATCATGCCATCAATGGACTATTGAGCTGTCTTCTTCTATATCCCCTGATGAACCGAACACTGGGGAAACGCGTCGGGATTGCTATACTATTTGGTCTGTTTACATATGGGACCGTATAGAGATATATATACATTGCTTAAGATCATCTGTATGGGACCGTGAACATGTATATATTCTTTAGGGTGAGCCATCGATAGGTGGGGTCGTCCTTTTCGGGACGGGTGCTCTGCTTTGATAGGGTTGGGACTTAGTATTGTATTATTATTACTTATCTGGTCCATATTCTCTTAGAATTTTCTATCTCCCATTCCTGGAAGTAAATTCTCAGATTTGTGAGCACATCATATAAGACCTGCAGAATTGTGAGTCTTTCTCTTACAATATAGTTGTTTGTTTACTTATCCAACTATTTTGTATTTTCAATATATGCTCCCCTTGCCAATTTTGGCTATATATACCTTGGTAGTTATTCTTACTAATTGTTAACTACTTTAGGTCTGTGTTTATACAGTAAATCTATAGTTGGCTTGTTTGAGGCCATTGAGATTTTTTTTATCTTGGGTTTTTAATGTATATCTAATAAAGGTTATTGTTTTAAGGGAATATTTTTTGTTCTTTCTGTGAGACGATGCTTATTTAAGGTAAACTCAATCAATGGATGGCATGTATTAAGGTATTCGAAGAACAGTTGAAGACGTGTCTCGGTGCCCATTCATAGGATGAACACGTTATCGACATACTGTAGCCAGATGAGTATGTTAGTGGCAAATTCTGAATTATGAACATATTTCTTTTCAAAAGAGGACATATATGTATTAGCAAAGCTGGGGGCCACAGGGGACCCCATAGAGGTACCCTGTGTCTGTAGGTAAAATTTTTCCCCAAGCGGAAAAAGTTTTTGTAAGGACCAAATCTAAAAGTTGCATCAAAAATTCTATAAAAGAATTAGATAATTTAGGGTTATCACACAAAATTTCATGTGCCGCTTGACAGCCTTCTTCATGAGGTATGCATGTGAACAAGTTCTTAATGTTCAATGTGCATAACCACGTGACCGAAGTAATATCAAGATCCCTAATAGTATTTCAAAAACTGAGTAGAAATCACTTTAAATCACCTTTAAAGATCACGTTTAACCCCCCCCTTTGAGAAAGGGATGTCAACAAAGACTGCTAAAGGTTCCAGTAGGGAGCTAACGCCAGAAAACGATGGGGCGACAAGGAGGAAAATTGATAGATTTGTGGACTTTCGGTACTAGAATAAAAAATTGGGAACACGGGGTTGGTTTTAGTAAGTAAGTCCCGTTATTTTAGGAGTGATTAGGGCCTGGGTCTAAATTTTCTGTGTTAAGGTGTCAACATATTTGTTTAAAACTCCCTAGTAGGATCAGAGTCTAATTGGACATATACTTTTCCCATCACAAAGATGGCGTTCGGCTTCCCGATGTTAAAATCTCCTATCCATGACAAACAGTTTAGAACCACCCTTGTCAGCTTTTTTTTATAACAAGTCCTCTAGCTTTTTGTAAAGCATCTAAGGTTTTTTTTTTCCTTAACTGAAAATTGTTTGGGGCAGATTTAGTTTTATTCCATCTAGATAAAAACATCTTTTTTCACTAATTTTCAAATACTTCTAATGCACAGGAGTTTACTATAGGATCAAACTGACTGGCTCTATTAAGTTTTTTTGGAATAGTATATTCTTCACCCTGCAAAGGAATTTTTTCATTAGTAGAGAAATACATTTTAAGACGTATAGTCCTGCATAATTTGTAGAAGTCAACCAGAAAATCAAAGGAGCCTTAGATGCTTTACAAAAAGATAGAAACCTTGTTATAAAAAAAAGCTGACAAGGGTGGTTCAACTGTTGTCATGGATAGGAGATTTTACATCGAGGAAGCCGAACGCCATCTTTGTGATGATAAAGTATATGTCCAATTAGACTCTGATCCTACTAGGGAGTTTAAACAAATAGTTGACACCTTAATCACAGAAAATTTAGAACTAGGCATAATTTCCATCCTAAAATACGGGGGGCTTACTTACTTACAAAAACCAACCCTAGTGTCCCAATTTTTTTAAACTAGTACCGAAAAGTCCCAAATCTATCAACCTCCTCCTTGTCGCCCCAAAGTTTCTGGCTTAGTCCCTACTGGTTTTAGCAGTCTTTGTTGACCCTTTCTCAAGGGTGGGGGTTAAACGTATTTTAAATTTTTTAAGGATACACTCATTTTTTGAATATTTAGGGTCTTTTTATTACTTCTCACGGGGTTTTGCAGTTGGAATTAAGAACTTGTTCACATTTACCTCTGAAGGGCTGCCCAAGGGCCACGGGAAATTTTGTGCGAAACCCAAAATTATTAATTCTTTTATAAATTTTTGTGCAACTTTTAGTTTTGGGGTCCTTACAAAAAACTTTTTCCCGCTTTGGGGAAAAAATTTTACCTACAACAAGGGTACCCTCCATGGTGTCCCTGTCCCCCCACTTTGCAAAAAATTTAAATGTCCTCTTTTGAAAAAAAATATGTTCTAATTCAAAATTTGCCATACAACCACTGGCTCGGATGTCGATGATTTTATCCTATGGAGGGGCACCGGAACCGTTTTCAACGTTTTCGAATACCTTAATCACATCCATTTTTTGGGTTACCAAAAATAAGCATCCCATACCATTAAATTAGTGTGGAAATAAAAGGAGGTTCCTTTAACACCTCTTTTATAGAAAACAATCGACCGAAATAATTTGTTAAACCATCTTACCATCCCCCCCACAGACTTTTAAAGGGATTCCACTTTCCCAATTCCTTAGACTCATCCATTTTTTTCTTCAATAGGACTACTCCATTCAGGCTCGAAAGCTAAAAAAAATTTTTTTTGGTAGGGGGTATGTAAAGTCTTTGGGAAAAAAAACTGCCTTTGAATTCTCTTATTGATCAAAATGAGGTGCTTAAACCTTTTTTTCCCCTAAAAAGAACGTCTTGCCTATATCTCGTATATTGTCATTCCTCTATCATTAAAAAAACCCATATCCCATCTTTGGCCAGGTTGGCGAGTAAACCCTGTATAGGCTTTTGTTCAAAAAAGAGACATTATTTATTTTAAAAAAATGGAAATCATGGGTAAACTCCTAGTCAATCAGATATTTTTGCCTAAACAAATCCAGTTTTTCCCTCAAACTGGGGGGAAAAAAAGGCAGTTTCCGGTAGCCCTCCCCTCAATTTGCAATTCAATAATTTAAAGGTGATAAAATTAATCCCCTCAAAAGGGGATTTACTCTATCAGGGGCTTTTCACCTCCCTAAAGGCTCATATACCCTATTGAAATGTTGTGGCAAGGTGTTGTACCCCAAACTACTCCCAAATTCGAAATCTTTAACAAATAAACTCCCCAACGTATTACATAAAAAAGCAAAAATTTAACTTGGGGATGTTAAAAATTCGGCGAAACTATTTTGCCCACTTTACTGGGGCCGCCACCATTTGGCGATCTCAAATGGGGGGTTTTTTGAATCGGTCTAGGATGATCAACATTTTAGCGCACAGGTTGCTTCAAGTGAAGCTTATTGGATCCATAAGCTAATGCTTTGGTTCCAAGGAGAATAGGCATTACCTAAAAAGGGGTTTGTGAGTTTTTTTTCCTTGGGGGATTTAACTATTAAATTTATGTGCGGGGTAGTCTAAAGATAAACCTGTATACTATTGCAGATCTTCTGTGATGGAGCACGGCTGTGACGCTGGTTTGAGAAAGGGGTGTTTTTCCCTTCCAAAACGCACCTTTTGGGCGTCATTCGTTCCCGTTTTGGTTCGGCTTTCAACATAAAAGCTATAGCTCCAGCTTGGATACAAACAAGGGGGATTCGTCCCCCAAGCTTTAAGGCTCTGTGACTACCTTTGATTTATTTTGTATCACAGGTTTTTATTCATATTTGGCCCATATGTTACTTTTTAAAGGGCCCGATATTGTGGGATATTACAATTTTGTTTAAAAAGTAAAACTTAAAAAATTAAGGACGTCAGAAAATGTTCTTGTCGTTCGTGTACCCATGAAATCGGCTACTGCTGGTTTTCATCTTTGCCCGGTTTTGGGGCAAATTGTTTTCCATATGGCTGCCACAGTGCCTGGACCTCCATTGTTCTGATGAACTGACCTTAGATCACAGCATGGTGCTTGGGTGATCCTAGCTTGGTCCAGTTATACAACAAGAGGTCTGTATACTGTGGCCGTAATATGAACACTACAAACTGTCTGATGTACTTTATACTTTGTTCCCTACTGCAGTGAATTTCCACATGCCAGAAAAAACCTTTTAGTAAATACTTTCCAAAAATTTTATTTAAAAATTTTATTCGTGATTATGTTGGATGCTTGGGTTTAGGTTTAAATTTCAGGGTGAAAATTAACTTTCTTTAAAAAAAAAATTTAAAAACTAATTGAGACCTTCTTACCTTTTAGAATGACGTGTCCCTTTTTTCTGTTTCAAAATTTTTTCAAAACTTGCTGATCTCCCAACAAGGGCTTAATGGCAAAATCCCAACAGGTGTTTGGTCCCCGAATCGCCCAAAACATTTAGGGGGGTCAATTTGAAATTGGGGGTTTAAACAGTCCTCCTCATCAGCTGTTATATTTTGAATCATAAACCCAAAACAATACCTTGTCAAGGAAGCTTTTTATCTCCAGGTAGGACACTTAAAGGTCATTTAGCCCAAGACCCCATGGTGGTTATAAATATTGAGTGACACTTTGCCCTCTCGCTTCCCCTTAACGTGCCAGGGGTTGTGTGGATTCACTCCCGGTTCCCAGGGATTTTTTACAATAAGCGTCATCATGGGATGGGTTTTTTATCTCTGTCTACCTGCTGAACAATGAGTCATGGCCCTTCCTCTGAGGCCCCCTGCTTGAAACCTCGCAAATTGAATATGTGACAGTTTTAATGGTTTTTTCTTGTCTTTAGTCAAAATTGAACAGCATGAGGGGGAGGATGTTTTTCACCCAATTTAAATTGATCCTTTTAAATTATTGGTATTAGGGTGAAACACCTGTTTCGAATTTTGTCTTAAGCTACTTGTTGAGATCAGAAGTCGTACAAAAAGTACTGAAACACGAACGGTTGGATATGTGCTTGAAAAGGGTTAAAGGATCCATTTAGTGCATTTCAAAAAAATTTTTTAATAGAGATTATGTTTCTCCTAAAACTTAACCAAAAGCTTATATATATAATTTTTATATTAATATAAAAAAAATTTTTAAAAATATATTTATATATATTATTTTATTATTTTTATATATATTATTAAAAAAATATATAAATGGTAGTTGCTTTATTACCACAGTGCAGATGCAAGGTGTGGATCCATTTGGGGGCTATTCCATCTCTGACACATATGCTGTTCTATTAGGGCCCCCCAATATATTAACTGGCAGGCTCATTGTGAAATTTTTTTTTTTTAGATGAATTTTTGGTTTGCTGCCAAAAAAAATGCAAAGCCCATTTTTTTCCCCCTCAATCATGGAATTTTCATTAGCTCCCGGTCATTCTTTGCATTCATGGTAGTCACTAGAGCCTGAATTTTTGGGTTGTTTTTTTGCTGGTTTTAAAATTGGCAGGAGGGGGTTTTAGCATTGAAAAGTAAATGGACTGTAAGTAAGTGAGAAAATAGATGGTCGTACTTAATAAATGCTAGAAAAAAAGTTTTTAGTGGCGCCCCCCCCCCTTTGGGTACTGAAAATAATCTCCCTTACTTTTTACCTTTTTAAAAAGTTAAGAAATACGACTCTTCCAGAATAAGAGCAGAGGATGAAGCTTTTTCGAGCAAGAGATGCCTAGAATGGTTTTATGAATATGCAGGTATGGTCCCATCATTTTAATACAGTCTTGCAAAAGTGAAGAGTCACAAAGTAGTATCAGCTCCTGCTGTGGCAGAACTGGCCTATTGGTTTATTTCACCACCAGGTAAAAATACATATATACATACATGGACCCATGACAATTAAGGTATGTTCACACAGCATATTGCGGCGGTCTGTACCGCCGCAATAAAACCCCGGGGGTTTTTTAAAATCCCCTGGACAGGGATACTTCTAAAGAAGTTTTTTTTTATTGATCATAAACTTAAGAATGAAAATAATTAAACATAACTTGTTTTTCCGCTTCATAAGTCTGATCTATTACAGTATAACCTTATTTATCCAGGTTTGTTTTTTTTTTGTCATCCCACCTCACAGTAAAAAGAAGGGAATAAAAAGTGATCAAAAGCTGTATGCACTCCAGAATGATGCCAGAACTACCAAATGAACAACTACACCTCGCCCCCCACAATAGATGATAGCAAATAAAAAAAAAAAAAAACTAAATTAAATTAGTAAAATGTAACCAAAGTTATAGAAATTTGATATTGCCTTAATCGCACCGACTCAAAGAATAAAGTTAACTCGTACTTCTTAGGTGGAAAAATAAAATAAAAAGCTATGGCTCCTGGAAGGTGAGGAGAAAAAAAAATGGGTGTTCATGTGAATTATTTTTTTTTTTGCTTCTACTGCGACCTAAGATCCAAGTCTGATAAGTGCGTTTCCCACTCTTGAAGACCTACACCTGTCTCTGGAACGGGCCCCCGAAATTGTCAGCTTAGAGCCAGTCATGCTTGTGCACTACTCTTCATTCACCAGTACTTAGCACTCTCATGTAACAGAATGGTCATACTTCGATGGCATATCCTATCAATATGCCATTAAAGTCTATGGGGGGACACACACCTTTTAACACTTACTGAAGAGGATATATACTTATCTTTTCTTTCTCTGCCGCAAAGGTTATGAGAATATGTGCACAGCGAACAGTGCTCCAGTATATAGCTTCTGCAGCATAGGTGGTGGAAAGGTGGTAAATGTGCAGATAATACAGTGTAAATCTGCATTGCTTTCCAATAAAGGTCAGATAGTGGTGTTATCGGGTAGGAGCAGTAATCTCTAATGTGCCCATGAAACAGCCCCCCCCATCTGCATTGCTCGTAGCGGTCATGGCATTGGCCTCCTTATGAATAGTCATTTTTGTACGGTACGGACAGGTATGTCAGTGGCAGTGACACAAGAATACATTTTAAATGAAGACTTGCACAATGGAACAATAAGAGTGGAGAGTGGGCTGAGCTGGTATATAAAGGGTTATTACCATCTTATAAAGCGATGTCCTATCCTAGCCATCACCCGTAATCAGTGAAACAACATAGTTAAGTATTTGTGGCTCTGGAATTTGTAATAAAAATGCAATGCTTTTTCTGACAGGAACTGATGACATAGTCGGACCAGAAGGCATGGAGAAGTTTTGTGAAGATATTGGTGTAGAACCTGAAAATGTAAGGCTTATTATTATCTTACCAATAGGGGTTCAAGTAGTCAACGTATGGTTTTTACTCTAGAGACTGCAAATGGAAACAAGTTTCTTCTTTAGTTTTTAAAAAAATCCCCCCATACGGTATGATCAATGGTTTTATAATAACATGTAGAGAATCGTATGAGCTTTTACTTGTGGACTTTGTTCTTAAAGAGAGCCTGTCACATAGGTTATGCCCCCCTTGCTGAGGGCAGCACAAGCTAGTGTCAGACCTGCTGTTTCCAGCGCTGTGTCCCTTATTCTGTAAGATGCTGGAGTTTTCAAGTATTTACTGCTCAAATCTGCAGTTTTCAGCCAGAAAAGAGTCAGTCAAAGAGTCAGTTGTTTTTCATACCCCACCCATCTAAGGCTCAACTGATAAACCTATACCTTTGAATAGGGAGAAACATGTGAATAACTGTCAGTGGGCGGAGCTAACACCTGCTCATGAATAAGATTTGAGCATTAAATGCTCTAAAACTGCTGCATCTTACAGAATAAGGGGCACAGTGCTGGGAACAGCAGGTCTATCACTAGCTTGTGCTGTCCTCAGCAAGGGGGGCATAATCTATGGGACAGGTTCCCTTTAAAGACTCGGAGGGACATGTATGAAAACTGTGTAGGTCTACGACTGTCTTTGTTGCCCATAGCAACCAGAGCTCCCCTTTCATTTCATGTAGTTTTCTGATAAACTGAATGGGGAGCTCTGGTTGCAATGGGCAACAAAGAAAGTTTGAGACCTAGACCGTTTTCATAAATTTGGCCCTTACAGTCTATTGGGTCATGTTATACTTGCATTTCAGCCCTCTGCTGCTTTGAGTTTCCCGGGATCCACTTCTGTTCTCTTCTGGGTTCCCCTCTGGACAGACAGGAGAGGCTCATGCTTCATAATGAATAACTGGAGCATGAGCCTCTCCTATTGGAACAAGAAACTGAACTCTGCAGCGGCGTGGTACTAGGAGACAAGTATAACCATTCTGTTTTTCCCTACCCTGACCCAATTTGGCCGTAATTTTGTTAAACTGGACAATCTCTTTATACGCTTCTCAATTAGCTTGTATGATTATTTTTCTAACTGCAATTTCAACATCTTCGTAAAAATAGATTGAACTGGAACCGTTATTCAGTTGTTAGTTTATAGGAAATATAATCTTATGTATCTAAAGGGATGCTACTTTCATCAGGACAGTCCTGGTTCACATATTCCAGGGCATATGGATGCCACATAGAAGGGTTCCCCTGTGTGAGACTCCTTAACCAAGTTAACTGCCTCTAAAATAGTGGAAGCAATGGCAGCTTTCTTTGGTAGTCGGAGATGGGGAAACAAGTTTGTCCCATTAGATGGGACTACATCTCTTGAATTTGTAGCACATTTTACATGGTTTATTTTTCAAAAGGAAAAATATGCTGTGTGAATCTAGCTTTTTGGATCCCTCGCGCACATTTTATTTATGTATCCCTCATGTTTTAATAAAAAATAAAAAAAATCATGAATTTTACGGACTTCCATTAGCATTTTTGGTGGTGGCGGTTTCCAGTTTGGAACATGCATTTTTTAAATTCCAATCAAGAGGTTAATGGTAAAAATAGAAGATATCCAAAGCATGATGCAGTACAAACAAAGACAAAATCCTGCAGATATTAACCAGTTCCTGACTGGGCCATTTCTCTCCCTCCTCCTCCCTCCGTTCCTGACCCAGCACATTTTTCCTTTTTTCTTAGTACATTCAGGTTCCAATGTTTTCTTGTGCTCGGTTAATACTAATATTTTTTTCCTTTTTCCTGTGATATTTTAGGCTTTTGGTGTAATATAACTCTTACAAAAGTTCTCTTTTTTTTTTTTTTTTTTTTTTTTCTTGAAGGGAAAATGGTTAAAAAAAAAGTTTTAGGGTGGCCGAGGCTAAAAGTTGCAGTTTGAGCTGTTTAGTATTAAAGGGGTTTTACTACAAAGTAATATTGATGTGGGAAGCTTGCAAATTGAATAACATAAACATTTTCACCATTCATTATTTTTGTGTTAGCTGCTGCCATAGTGATCCATAGTGTACATTTAGGTTCCAGGGGATGCGACCAGTGATGAGAGCTCCTCAGTCCTGCCATCACATGCTCAGACAACACCTCTCCTCTCAGGCAGCTGCTGTCAGTCTCTTCCCTGCATAGTAATCACACAAACTCACCGCTGAGCTAGTGCTATCATGCTACTCCAGGTGCTGTCATTCTACTCCTTTCCTCTGTACTATGTAGTAATTAATCAAACAGTGGAAACAAATAAAAAAAGAAACCTTAATCTGGTATGTGGATTGAGGGAAAAAAAATCCATGTTTGGGATTTGAATCCCTTATGCTGAAAGGCAGAAGTGTTAACCGCTCAGCTACATTGTAGCTACTCACAGCTCTTTACCTAAATAGACCTTTGTTTGACTCGAGTGAGCACACTGGGGAGTGCCATGATGATGTCAAGCCTGCTGGATCACATGATATTCAGTTGAAACACATCATACATGCCTCCTTTTGAACACAATGAAAGCTGAAGCAGGACAAACCAGGCATGAAATGCCTGCGTGGTAAAACCCCTATAAGTATCTTATTTTGTGCTTGACTTTTTGTTACTTTGCTTTACATATTGTGCCCCATCAGGATAGAAAAGGAAAAAATTAAATATTTAAAAAAAAAACAAAAAAAAACAGATTTTAAGATCTGCTTTTTTAACGCCAGAGCAAAACACTGTGTGTGATGGAGCCACCAGGGAAATGCTCAGGGACTGAGGGTGTTTCTATATGTGATTTAATTGTCTCCCTTGTGAAAAATCCTTGTAATCGTATACTCTCCCACAGGTAGTTATGCTTGTTCTAGCCTGGAAGCTGGATGCACAGAATATGGGCTACTTTACATTACAAGAGTGGTTAAAAGGAATGACTTCCCTACAGTAAGTGCATGTTTATTCATAACCCTTCAAAAAAACTTCTGCCAACTAATGTGCATTTACAAGAGGACTTGCAGCACAAGTTTGTGGCTAACACTCTTCTTTCTGCTGCAGATTACTGTAAGATGTATTAGTTTCAGAGCATTTACTACTTCAGTCTAGCAGTGTACATTCTGCTGGCAGAGATGAGTCCAGTATTAGTACATTATTAACCCCTTCACGACCCTGGCCGTATCCATACGTCCAGGTGGTTTGGGGGTTCACGCACCTGGACGTATGGATACGTCTGATGAGATCGCAGCGAACTCTAAGGCAGAGTTCGCGCGATCGGGGGCGCGGGTATCAGCTGTATATTACAGCTGACATCCCGCAGCGTCGGCCCGACTCCCGGATTGCCCGGGGGGGGGGGATAACCCCTTAATTATCGCGACGATCGGGTCGAAATTTAATTTAAGAGAGACGCAGGAGGAGATCGCTCCTCCTGCGTCTCTGTCGGCGGCAGCAGGCAGCCGCACGGATCGGCCGATCCGTGCTGCTCCTCCCTTTCCATACAGACACCACGGAAGGCAGAGAATCCCTTCCCGGGGTTTTGTCTATGATCACGACCGCCCGGCCGTGCCCTGGGGGGCAGGACCCGCCATCGTGACTGACAGTTGTCATAGGAACCAGTCATAGCAACAAGCTATGTACTGATTCCTATTGAATGAGAGATCTAAAGATCTCTCATTCAAATCCCCTAAAGGGGAAAAGTAAAAAAAAATAACGTGAAAAGTGAAAAAAAAGGAAAAAAAGTGAAAACAGGGTAAAACATTAAAACAAAAAAAAGAAGTAAAAACACTTACACCGCCCTTTTCCCCTTTACAAACGCCAAATCGCCCCAAAAAGGGATCAAAAATAAATAAAAGTACCCATATTTGGTAATCGCCGCGTGCGTAACGACCTGCCCTATAAATCTGTCATGTTAATTAACACCGTATGGTGAACGCCGTAAAAAAAAAACCAAAAAAAACAATCACAAATTAAGATTATTTGTTATTCCCCGCAGCACATAAAATGGAATAAAAACCCGATCAAAAACTCCTATAAACGCCAAAAGTGTTGGACCAAATTAAAACGTCATTTCATCCCGCAAAAAAAAAGTCCTCATACTCTGTATACGGAAAAATAGAAAATGTAGAGCTCTCAGAAGATAGCGATGCATAAATATTGTTTTACACACTAAAAACACTTTTCTTTTTTTTTAAAGTGCTTCAGCTTAAAAAAAAACTATATAAATAGGGTATCGCCATAATCGTAGCGACCCAAAGAGTAAAGCTAACTTATCACGGATACTGCATGGTGAGCCCTGTAAAAAAAAAAAAAAAAAAACACTAAAAGAAGTGCAGAATTTACTTCACCCTGGCCTCAAAAAAATGGATTTAAAAGCGATCAAAAAGCCTTGTCCCCCCCAAAATTATACTAATAAAAACGTCAACTCATCTTGCAAAAAACAAGTCCCTACACAGCTCCAAGCACAGAAAAATTTAAAAAGTTATGGCACTAGGACTATGGCCGATGCAAAAACATTTTCCTGGTTGAATAAAAGTGTTTTTATTGTATAAAAGCAGTAAAACATAAAAAAATATACAAATTGGATATCGGTGTAATCGTAATGACCTGCTGAGTAAAGCTACCATGTCATATATACCGTACAGTGACCGCTATAAAAAATAAATATAAAAAACACTACCCCGATTGCTGTCTTTTGTTCAAAAACTCACAAAAAACCTTAATAAAAAGTGAAAATAGCATTTATATGCCCCCCATAATGGTACCAATTTAAAAAATTCAACTCATCCCCGCAAAAAACAAGCCCATACACAGCTCTGCACACAGCAAAATAAAAAGTTATGGCGTCAGAATAGGACAACATAAAAACGCAATTTTTTAAAGACTTATTTTACTTGTTAAAGTAATAAAACAGAAAAAACTATATAAAACCTAAAATCATTGTAATTGTACCGACCCCCATAGTAAGTTATCACCTCATTTACACTGCAGGCGAATGCTGTAAAATTGAAACTCAAAAACCAATGACCGAACTGCGTTTTTCCCCCCATTTTCATTGCCCAATGCTAAAAAAAAAAACTATGGAACACCTGTGTGCCTGAAATGCACAATACACCCCTAGATGAGATCCCTGATGGGTGTTGAATCCAAATGGGCGACTTCTGAAGGTTTCGCCGTTCTGTTACTTTGGGGGCCTTGCAAATTTCAACATGGCCCCACCAAAATCTGCTTCCAAAAGCAAATAGCGCTCCCCTCCCTTATACGCCCTGCCATGCGCCCAAACAGCAGTTTACACCCACATGTTTGGGTATTGCCGAACTTTGGAAGAAATTGCTTAAACAAATTTTAAGGGTTCTTTTTTCCAGGATTTCCTTGTATATATGAAACAAATTTTTAAACTAAAATTGCAGATTATTGAAATAAATTTTTTTTTTAATTTTCACCAGCCTTATGCTAAAAAAAATTGTGAATCACCTGTGGGGTCTATAGACTTTAATGCACCCCTGGATATTCCTTAAGGGGTGTAGTTTCCAATAGCGGTCTATTTAGGGGGTGTTTATTAAGTTTTTTGCACCTTAGGGTGTCCCCAAACCTGAAATGGCGCCTAAATAAAATCGTATTGAATATGAGACCCCAAGTATAGTAGGTGCTCCTCCTATTCTGGGGCTTTTTGGTGAGCCAAATAATGCACTAGGGCACATATGGGGTATCTCTAAAAAAAGCAGACCTGGGGGAATTGATATTAAGTTGCATTTACCTTGGGCACATTTACCGTATTCCAGTGAATAATGGATAAAATATTGGAAATCTGCAAAAAAAAGTGAAATTTTGAAATTCACTCCAATTTGGGTTTAATTTCTGTGAAATATCTAAAGGGTTATCAAACTTCCAAAATAGTGTTGTAAATACGTTAAGGGGTCTAGTTTCTCAGATGGTGTCCACTTATGGGGGTAATTAAGAATGCAGGCCCCTCAAAGCCACGCAGAACCTGGGGTGGTCCCTAAAAAAAAATGTATATTGCAAATTTTCCTTGAAAATGTGTGACATTACTACTAAATTTCTAAGCCCTCTAATGTCGTAAAAAAAAAAAAAAGACATTTTAAAAAATGATGGGCCCAAACCAATAGTGGACATATGGTAGATGCTAGTTATAAACTATTTTGTGGGGAATAATTATCTGTCTTGCACGCAGAAATTTTTGCAACTTTCAAAATCGCAAAATTTTTCAAATTTCATGAAATTTTTGATATTTTTTTCACAAACAAACAAGGATTGCATGGATAAAAATTTCTTACTAACTTAAAGCAAAATGTGTCACGAGAAAAACAATCTCTGAATCACATGGATAGGTAAAAGTGTCAAAAAGTTAAATTTTCACATAAAGTGACACATGCCAGATTTCAAAAATAGGGCTGGGTCAGGAAGGTCAAAACAGGCTGGGTCCTTAAGGGGTTAAAGGGGATGTATCGCTTCGTCAGTTAGCCTGTTTCAGTGCTCTCACAGCCTCTCAGTTACGGAAATTCAGGGGCGTTTCTTCCCCTCCCAGCTGGGTGTTTCTTAACCGAAGGGATGACATCATCCCCCCCTTCACTGTTCATGCTGGCTCCGTGTTTTTCCCCCCTTCCACAAGTCACTGTGTCTCTCCCTAGCAGAGTATGTAAGAGCTGTTTTACATACCACAGGCTTTGCATTCATGTTACAATTGAATGCAGTCTTGTATAAACTCCTCCAGAGCTGTGCAGAGTGAAATGCTCTCGGCCTCTAATGCTCCTTCTATGTTAAGGCACAGTCTCACAATTGTGCTGTTTTCCGATTATAGAAGCCCTGCAGTGTTGTTCTGTTTCTTCTGGCTGTGCAGAGTGAAAATGTGCCGGTCCCTTACTTTGAGTGAAAGACAGGAATGCAAGCTCCGTGAAACAGCCCGACGGGGCTGAACAGAATGTAAATGAGCTCTCACTAGTGAAAGCAAAGGAGGAGGGGTCCCACCAGCACTGGAGATCAGTGTAAACAGAAAATAAGGGATCCTGTGATAACAAGACAGCTTTAATGACATCCAATTGCAAAGTTGCTTGTCTTCACTGTCCCCTTATTCTGAAGACCATTCAATGAAATGATACAGCCAGTTTAAAGAAGACATCACAAATATTTAATAAGACACAATCCTAAAAAACAAATTGTGAGAATACATATACTAACAACGGTATTATGATTCACTATCAAAAATAATAAATTATTTCATTGGTGTACTAACTAGAAATATGGTAGCATGCGATGATGTTGATAGTCATAAAGTTGAGATACATACACAATTCATTTTGATCACGCCGAAAAATTACAGGCCGATAATATAATAAAGTGCAAAAAGTAATAGACATTAAACCAGTGCCACCAAAAATACAAAATATATTATTGCATGAAATATATTTAAAAGTGCAAAAAAAATAGCCTTATACACTCCAAAGTTTGTGATACACAGTGCAAATTTTATCAACATCCATCGCAAGCATGAATACAGTGAAAGTTAACAATACATGATAATTTACCTAAGTAGTAAGTGTGTAAAAGGTTTCCCTACATGCATTGCATTTACACTTCAGAGGAATTTAGGTGTAGACAGAATAGTAATGACCTGCATAATAAATTTAACATGAAATTTCTACTTCGTAAAGTAAACATGAGTTGCACAGTTGTGTTGGTTTTTTTCCCACTATTTCATCGCACAAAGGATTTTTTTTTCCTTTCCCAATACGTTATGTAGTGAATTACACAGTGGTGGTAGGCGTAAATAGAATATTTTTATTTTAAGCTGCATAATGCCCAATCATCGACTTTTCTGTGGTGTCCGCTAAGGGTGTCAGATGTTAAACCCAGGAAGTTACTGCATATAAAATCTGTTTTTTGAGTACCCAAGTGGATATTTTAAATATACTTTTTTTTTTTTTAACACTTTAAGGGCTTGTTCACACTGTGTTTTAACTCCGTGTTACATCCGCTTTTTAGATCCGTCTCTGGGTCTGTCCTGTCGGTCGATCTCTCATGTGAACGCCGCTGCGTCTTCCTCATAGCCCGCAGTGATAATCTCCCTGCTAATTGTTTAGATCTGGTTCCGTCCTGTCAGTCCCAGAGACGGATCTAAAAAGGGGATGTAACTCAGAGTTGAAACACCGTGTGAACAAGCCCTAAGGCTCTACTTATAAATGGGCTTGTTAGTATGGTGGCAGTGTTGTGTGTTTTCTTTGTTTTTTTTTTTAAATGGAGTTTGTTTTGGTGCATTAGTGGTGAGGCTCTCAAACACATCTGTACTAGAGGGTCCTTACACTGTGATTTTCATATATCTGTCTCACATTTCAATAGACAAAAATTGAAATTGTGTGTTTTCTTTCAGATGTGACGCCACTGAGAAACTTAGGAATACTTTGGATTACTTGAGATCTTTATTAAATGAGCCAGCTAATTTTAAACTTATTTATAGATATGCTTTTGATTTTGCACGGGTAAGTACATAATTATTATTTTTTTTTACAGGTCATATTGGTCCTGCATGTGCAGAGCTGCAGTATAGTAAAAGACCAGAAGCTGCAGATGGGGTTGAGAGAGCCAATTAGGATATTACTCTGATAAAATTTAGTTTTACATACCTTTCTGTGAATTTGATCATGTGGCACTAGGTCCTTTATAGTGCTAGATTAAAGGAATGTAAACTGAAATTATACACTTAAAGGCGTGTTCTCAACATGCTGTTACAGAGCCTACTTATCACAGCCAGAGGCTCGCACTTCATTGATAGACTGTGGGTGAGCCTACAGCAGTAATTGGCATATTGACTACTATTCCTAAATGAGCCTGATAGAGGAACATTGGTAACAGAAGAGCGTAAACAGTAAGGCATATGGCTACAGACCTCTAAGGGGTTAAAGTTTATCAGTAACATACAGAGGGTTAAAGTATTAATGCCTTTTTGAACTGTTCCTCATTTCTAAACATTACAGCCACAAACTTTTATATTTTATGTGATGTAGCAAGTATTTGTGAAGTGTAAAGACAATGATAGAGGCTTTTCCAAATTTTCGCAAATTAAAAACCAAAAAGTGTGGCATGCATATGTATACTCCGATACCTTTAAAGAAAATCCAGTGTGACCAATTTCCTTTAGAAGTCACCTAATTAGTAAATAGAATACATCTGTATATAATGTATTCTCAACATATCTACAGCTGGTTTGTGAAGGCCTCAGAGAACATGAGTAAACAAACAGCATCGTGAAACGTACCAGTCCGGTCAAGGATGAAGTTATGGCAAAGTGTATTGCAGGGTTAGGTTATAAAACAAACAAAAAAACCACAAGCTCTGAACATTTCACAGAGCAATGTTCAATCCATCATCCGTAAACGGAAGGAGTATGGCACAACTGCTAACCTACCAAAACTTGGCCGGCCACCTAAACTAACAGCACAGACAAGGAGAGCACTAATCAGAGAAGCTGCCAAAATACCCAGGGTCACTCTGAAGGTGCTGCACAGATCCAAAGCTCAGGTGGGAGAATCTGTCCAGAGGACAACTATTACTTGTGTATGCCACAAATCTGGTCTCTATGGAAAAGTGGCAAAAAGAGAGCCCTTTTTGAAAGCAAGCCATAAGAAGTCTTATTTTCAGTTTGTAAAAAGTTAAGCATGCTGCTGTGCCCCACCAAAAAATGAATGCACACCTATGGAAAATAAAGAAAAAGATACGGTGCAGACCGACAAATTTTGTAGTTTGTGTGGTGTGTTTTTGTTTTTTTGTATTCACTTTTCAGATTCCAATATTGTTTTCTCAATGAAGATGTGATTTTGATGTGCATCTTTTGGTCTATGCTATATCTTTCTGTTTATTCTCAGTAGACGTTAATCATAGCATATTCATTGCTGTTCACAAATGGTCTTACTGGGCTAGAGCTATCCTGCAAAAAAGAATGGATCAAAATTCCAGCCTCTAGATGTGCAAAGATGGTAGAGACATCCCCCAACAGACTTGCAGCTGTCATTGACAGGTGATCCCACAAAGTGTTTACTTGTGGGGCTGAATACATACGCGCACCACACTTTTCAGTCATTAAATTTGGAAAAGCACGTATAATCTTCCTTACACTTCAATGAGAGCAAAGAGAGGTGGTCGTTAACGTAGTGAACTTTGTGTACATTAAGATGAGCTTGTGAGCAAAATTGAACAAAATCAGAGCAGCAATGTATTTAGTAATTGCCTATATGTGTAAAGCTGATTATTGTGGTGAGAGATGCCCTTTATATTAGAAATTGCTGAAAATCGGGGGAAAATATCCATGGTGGTTCCAGTGTTTGTTCTCAGCAGAAGAGTGAATGTTTTAGTGTCAAAATGTATTCCTAGATGTCTAAAACAGTGGGACAGTCCTGACTTTTGGACCCCTGTTGGTGAAACCCCTTTAAGTTTGCAATCAGTTAAAATTAGATCAACATCCTTTTATTTTTTTTTATTTATTTTTTTTTTATATATATAATTTATTTTTTTTTCCTTCTTCTAGTATGCTTTGCCTAAGTAACAATACGATGGCTAGTTATAGGTGTACCTTCTGTTTGCTAGAGAAATTGCTCTGCCACTAGAGTAAGGTCATATCTCTGCACATACTTTACTGTGGGGTTCTGCAAATACATCTCCAGCTTTGTTAGGGGATGGCAAGTTTAGTTTTGTACTTGTAAGGTTGTTTCCTAATTTTGTACATCATTTTCCTAATTCAATTTTATGTTTTGTTGTTTTCTAGGAAAAAGATCAACGGAGCCTAGATATGAATACAGCAAAGTGTATGTTAGGACTCTTATTAGGAAAAGCATGGCCTCTGTTTCCAGTGTTTCATCAGTTTCTAGAGGTATGCTGCTGCATTTAGAATCCTTTACATTTTCAAAATGTTATAAAGCTTTCCACAAAAAAAAATAATGACCAGAAACGACCATCTCTCTAGAGATTGCTGGACTGCTGCAGGGAAAACTGTTGTATGTTCTATGTCTGATAATGGTAAGTTTGCTTTCTTCGGTTATGTTCACACGGCCGTATTTTGCACCACTATTTGCAAGCCACAACGAGGAGTGTTTCCAAAACATGCAAGAGGTGCAATTCCTTTCTATTATTCCTTTTTATCTGTATAGGCTTCACTACTGGTCTTTACTTATTTTACTGATGTAAAATGCTGACCAGAATACTGCCATGTGAACCCAGCGTTAAGTTCATTCTACGGTAATCACTATGTTGCAGGTATAAGTCGAGGTATTGAGGAACACCCCAAAGGATACCGCGATGTAGCTGGTCCATCCTCCTAGAAATGAAAAGAGAAAACATTGTACACCTAGTCCACTTAGGACTATTTGTTGGTGATATTTGCCTTCCCTGGGGGACTCAAAAGTTTGTGTCACACACAAAAAGCATGTACCCTGTTTCCCCGAAAATAAGACATAGTGCATTTTTTTTTATGCAATTCGGAGTTTTGCTGCTTATGCTGATGTTTGTGATGAAATCACTACAGTATATTAATACATGTTGATGCTTTGTTCAACAATAAATGTGAATTATTGTTCATAGAAAAAAAACATCCCCTAAAAATACATCTTAGCTCGTCTTTAGCAGCAAAAATTAATATAAGACACTGTCTTATTTTCGGGGAAACAGGGTATCACCGACATTTTGCTCTCCTGAATATGAGCATGCTGCAGAGTTTAAAGTCTGCAACATGGTTAATCTACTGCAAATTAACCGTGGATTATGTCACTTTCAAGTTGGCAAGTGTAAACATTGCAGTACATCCACAGCAGAATTCTTATGCAGTACATGCAGATTTTGTGTGTGGATTCACACTGCATGTTCTCTTACCCAACCTGACATAAGTCACCTGACGCCCAGTAATTGTCATTCACAAAGCCTTTGCTGATTACACTTTATATTTGTCAAAAACCATTGCTGGTTATTGTAGTTCTGCTTTCGAAAAACTAGATGTGGAGTGAAGTAGTGTCGATGAGGTTGGTTTGTAATCTGACAGCCGTTGTATTAGCACTGGTATGGGGTTTCAGCTCTCGGTAGAGAGGAGACAAACCGTAGGGTGCGTTTTACCCGGAGCATTTATTGCGTTTTTTTGTGCAGAAATGTACAGTATTAATTGCTGTGCCGCTCTGCACCAAAAACGCACCCTTAGGCTATGTTCACACGGTGTAATTGCGGGGACGTATTTCGCCCGCAATTACGCCGTGTGCTCGAGGGCTGGGGGGAGCCCCCTGGACCCATAGACATTCATTATTCTCGGCGCGTTTATGCCGTGAATAATTGACATGTCACTTATCTCCCTGATCGCCATATTGTGTGAGCAGGGTGAGGAGACGTAATCCATAGTTTTCGATGAGAACTGTGGATTACCGTAATGACTGGGATGTATTTCACCCTGTATTTAGCGCAGTACGGCGCGAAATACGGGGCGAGATATGTCCCATTTTAAGCCATGTGAACATAGCCTTAATGGGTTTTTAATTATCTTTGACTGAATGAACCTGCAGTGATCTCCTAGCACACAACAGCTTTTGCAGTTGGATCAAAAGCAGTTCTAGAAAAAAGCAAAAAGTTCAGTTCACCCAAATCCAATAGGGGTATCATCCATTTAGGTACGGCCACGTGGAGTCCACACCTTGATTCAATCCATAGAAAAAAGAGTAACGCCAGCTTTCTCCGATGTACCCAAATGCAGGCTCATTAAGGATACATCCTTATCCGAAACGCGCCAGTCTTTTTTATTTTATTTTTTATAGTGCTTCAAATATCTTCAAGGCATAAAGGTTAGAAAACTTTACTTCTTATTCCATATTAACAAGAAAACGCAATAACACAAAATGTAGTGTGAACAAAGTCTAAAAACCTGGTGCTGTATTAGGTGCACTACGGCATAAAATGATTTTTTCCTTTGGAGTCCTCAGTCTCTCTGTGTGGGCTCCATAGAGCGGATAGTCTCGCTGCTGTGCGTGCATCACGTCTTGAAGATATTTGATGTTTGAAGCACTATAAGAAGGGGTTGCTGGAGGGATTCCCTTTGCCAAGGCAAGTAACTGGTGGCTGTAAAGGAGCTATAGCAGTATTGAAAGCTTGAGATTAATTTTTTTATATGCACTAACTTATTGTATCCTGTTGTCTGCTATGCCAATATGCCGAGTTTTCTAGGAATTTATATACTTTTTTTTTTTTTTTTTTTTTTTTTTTTACCATTTCAAAATGCTTTATTTGAAAAAGATGAAATAAATAGACATTGGAGGGAACATAGAGACTGAAAGTCTCAACCATAAAAAATATTAAAAAAATATACATCAATCAAAATATAAAAAAAAAAACAAAGATGCATAACCTCATCATCCAAACAATATCTAGATACATCAATACGATATGACAAGAATATCAATTTAATCAGAAATAATATGTAGAGAGTGAGAGGCAAAACAATGTCGCCAATACAACTGCAAGGGGTATCCATAAGGGAACCCTGTGACAAACTCAATAATGACTCAAAATATTATTCACCGAAGAGAGGAGTAGAAATAAAAAGAAGGAAAAGGGGAGGACAAAGAGGGACGGAATATTGGGGGCGCGGAATTATACAAATAGTGCAGAGATCCAGGTAACCAAACACATGGTCGCCCTAGGGCGCCAGGAGAGAGAATAGCAGGTGCCCAATGGCTACCACTCCCAGGCCCGCTAACTCAGAAAAGTACGAAATACAGGAGAGAACTGGAAAGAAAGCCAAGGCGCCCACGTTTTCAGCCACTGTCGCACCTGTCTGTCAGAGGTCGCCAAGAGTTCCTCCATGTGGCAAATGTGAGTTACCTCCAACATCCACTCCGCTATAGTGGGGGAGTCAGAAGATCTCCAGTGTCTGGGGATGACAGTCTTGGCAGCCTGAAGAAGATGGCGCAACAATGAGCATTTGTAAGTGGACCTCTGGGATATCAACAATAAGATGGGCCCCTCGGGGTTCCTTTGGGGAAAACTCACCCAGTTACTCTCCTACCAATGTTAAACTGCCCCCAAAACCCTTGAAAGGGCCCTGGACCCCACCAAACCAACATATCCCTATTTCCCTCCCCACCACCGACAGCAAAGATCCGCCCTGACGGGTACCCTTTGGTAAATTTAAAAAAAGGAACCCTATACCACCGGAGAGAACTTGAAGCTCGTTTCTTGTCCCTTGGGCTAAACTGCTTTGGGGGGAAAGGGGAAAGCCCATTGCCTTTGGGTCTTAGAAGGTTTTTCCCCCAGTTCCGCCCCCAAGCTTTACAATAAGAAGGGAGGTTCTCATGTGATATCGGACAGCGTTTGTAAATAAGGAAATAGGTGCCTAGAGGCGATTAATAAACAAACTGCTAAAAGGTGAGAGGGTTGGTGAAAACCACTACACCCTTTGGGGAAAAAAAAAAAGTCGGAATTTGGTATATTAAAAAACGGGAGGGTTTACCGGAAACCCGCGGGGGGGGGATGAAAGGGATAATATTGGGGCCCAAATACCCGATTATACAGCGCAATGGATTGCTTTAGAACCCCCCCCCAAAAAAGGTTACTCCCGGCCTGGGGGGGGAAACGGGTGTTTTCATAATTGGGGAAAAAAGGTCCCGGGTCTATCTATGAGGTTGTAAGAGAGCCTATATGTCACAATCGTTTTAAGGGAATGTACGTAGTAAAAAAAAGGATATTTATTCCGTAGAAAAACGGGCCCCAACCCAGGGGAGCGATCCCAAAGATGGGGGGCATATTTAACCCGCCAGTTGAACCCAAGTTTGAGCCCCCCGAACCCCAAAAAAAGAATTCAAAATAGCGGCGCTTTATAGTATTTTTTCAATCCGGGGAGCCCCCAGCCCCCCCTCGCTTTATGTCTATTAAACACACTATAACCAGCCTGGGCGGCCGGGGGGCCAAACAAAGGTCGTAAAAAGGGGTTGAACCCTCTGCCAAAAGGATTAGGGTGTTTTACCGGGATGGTCTGAATAAGTAGGAAAGCGGGATAGGTGTCATTTGAAAATATTTACTCTGCCGAACCAGAGAACCCCCTCCTTCCCCAGCCCTCCGTAGGGGAAATTTTCCGAAGTAGGGGCTCAAAATTAGAGAAAAAAAGTTTTGAGGGCCCCTGGAATTTTTAATACAAAAATAAGCAACCCCCCATTGCGGCCGGGTAAAGAAAAGGAGGACTTAAGCAATTGAGTCGCAATGGAAAGATTAATACCCGGGTTGGGTTTTTGAGATTTGACCTTAAAATTTTGACCAAAGACGAATCGTTCCAATCGGACATCAGCGGCGGATAGAAGGCAAAGGACGTTACTAGCCCAAGAGATCGTCCCCGAAGGCTGAAACTTTTATTGCGCCCCCCAATCGCCACCCCCCCTGATGCCGGGGTTAAACAATAGGGCATAAATTTTCCATTACCCGAAATATAATAAAGGGGAGAGGGGGCATCCTGACGGTACATTTGGGGTACTAAAGGGTTTAGATAAAGAACCATTTTAATTTTAGTTGAGTGATGGGGAACTTAAAGGGCCAGACCCTAGAATAAAAATAGGCCCCCTCCCAGACGCCGAAAAGAAGCCAGTAGAGAAGACTACTAGGTTCGTCAAAGCCTTTCGGATCAAAGGGGGAGGCTATCAAGGGGGTCCGGCAGGTGAGCATAGTGCTAATATCCAGTTTTCTTTATAGTTTGTCCGGGGGGTTTCCCCCCGGGACGAACCCCACCCGATCCCGGGTGCACCCGATGGGTAATAATGGGTTCAATCTGTTTTTCTAATAACTTTAAAAAATTTTTAGATCAACGTTCAAAAAAGAAATTTGGGCGATAATGCCGAGGAGGGGGGGCCTTTCCCCGGTTTGGGGAAAAAACCCCGACAGGGCTAATGTAGATTGAGGCAAAAAGGATAGTCGTGGAATGGAATTAAAAAAGGCCAATAAACTGGGGGAGAGAAGATCCTGAAAGACCCCTTTTGAACTTTTCTCGTGAATCCGTCCGGTCCCCGGGGTCTTTCCCCTGGGAAAAGTTTTTATAACTGCAAAGAGTTTCAGGAAAAGGGCGTTTTTAATCAGAGGGACGGACTCCAAGACGTGTTTGGATCCACTGTCGGACCCCAAATAAAAAAACCCAAAATCAAATGAATATAGTGTGATTTTTACATTGCTTTTTTTTAGAAACACGCAACGGCGTTCACACGAGTGATCGCCGATGGGCGTCTCATTGCATCTTTCGGATCCATGTTTCGGATCCGTTCCAAGAATTGACGTGACAATTCTTGGTCTGAAAGACGCAGTTGGAGCCCTATTTTATAATATAGGGTGCTATCCTGCTGTATTCAACATGCAGCTGCATGTTGGATACGTGTTGGATACGTTTAAGACCTGATTGCTGCAGCGTTTTTTGGATCCTATTTTCTGATCCAACACGAATCTAAAATCGCCGTGTGAACATACCCGCACAGTAACTCCAAACCACAGCTTCTGGTTTGAGATTGGGATATCGGGGAGAACTGCAGTCACGTTGGAAATTTTAAGTTTTCGAATGCAGTTGGGGTTTAAGAAATCAATCTTTATAAAAATGTAGTAAATATGAGTAGCAGATATCCATATGACTCTGAATACCGTGACTGTTTAATGGACTTAGAAAGGCTCATCTAAAGCTTAATGTCATGTAAAGATGAGTGGATCAATGGCTACTTTGTTCATAATGACTTGTCTGCTCCACCCACGTCCCGATGCTCGCTAGTGCTCTAAGTTTTCAGGCTGTTTGTGCCAAGTAGTCTGAAACTTCATAGAAAAGGTAAAAGAAATTCTGCAGATAACCCTAAATCAATGAACTTCCCCTTTTTAATTTAAAATCCAGTTTTATGTAGTACAGAGTGAAAGCTCTATTGGTTGTCACTGTGTAAATGCTTACAGGACCTCATAGTACAGGACCTCATGGTAAAATAATACCACAAAGGAAACAGGTATTTATGTATATATATGTGAGTGTGTGTGGGTGTATCTATGTGTATATGTATATATCATTATTGATATTTTATGTGATTTGAGCAACACAAAGTAGTGAGTATTTGTGAAGAATAAGAAAATGTGCTTTTCCAGATTTCTGCAAATTAAAAAACTGAAGTGTGTGGCGTGCATATGTATTCAGCCCCCCTGAGTCCATACTTTGTAGGAACACCATTTGCTGCAATGACAGCTGCAGTCTTTTGAGGGATGATTCTATCAGCTTTGCACATCTAAAGGCTGGAATTTTTGCCCATTCTTCTTTTCAAAATAGCTCTAGCCCAGCAAGATTAGTTGGCAAACGTTTGTGAACAGCAATGAATATGCTTTGATTAACCACTACTAAGAATAAAGAGAAAGATATAGCACATAAAAATCACAACTTCATTGAGAAAACAATATTGGAATCTGAAATGCGGATACAAAAATGTTAAAAACACTTTAAAACTACTACTGAATTGTTGGTCTGCACCATATCTTTCTCTTTATTCCCAGTACCAGCTGTGTACATCTAGCATTTTTGCCCATTTTTCTTCGCAAAATATCTCAAGCTCAGATGGATTGGTTGGTAAATGTTTGTGAACAGCAATTTTCAAGTCCTGCCTCAGATTCTCAATGGGATTTAGGTCTGGACTATGACTGGCCCATTGTAACACATGGATATGCTTTGATATAAACCATTCCCTTGCAGCTTTGGCTGTATGTTTAGGGTCTATGTCCTGCTGGAAGGTGAACCTACGCTGCAATCTCTAGTTTTTTGCAGCCTCTAACAGATTTTCCTCCAGAATTGTCCTGTATGTAGCCTATCCAATGCTGACCAGCTTCCAATCCCTGTTCAACTAAAGCCTCCCCCCAGCATGTTGCTGCTGCCACCATGTTTCAGAGTGGGGATGATGTGCAGTGTTGGCTTTCCTCCACATATAGCATTTGGTACTTAGGTCTCATCTGACCATGGCACCTTCTACCTCTTGCTTGCTGTGCCACCTACGTAGCGTGTGACAAAATGCAAACGGGACGACTTATGGCTTTCAAAAAGTGCTTTCTTCTTTCATAAAGGCCAGATTTGTGGAGTACATGGCTAATAGTTGTTCTGTGGACAGATTCTCCCACCTGAGCTGTGGATCTCTGCAGCTGCTTCAGCGTGACCCTGGGCCTTTTGGCCGGTTCTGTGATTTGTGTTCTCCTATTCTGGGACATCAGTTTAGGTGGATGGTTATTTCTAGGTAGCTTAGCAGTTGTGCCATACTCCTTCCATTTATGGATGATGGATTAAACAGTGATCCAAGAGATCTTCAGAGCTTGGCTATTTTTTATTTTTTTTCCAAAACCTAATTCTGCAATACACTTTGCCACAACTTTATCCCTGAGCCGTCTGGTGTGTTCCTTGGTTTTCATGATGCTGTTTATTCACTAGTGTTGTATAACAAAACTTCTGAGGACTTCACAAAAACTTCTGTAGTTATACTGAAAAATTACATACAGTTGTAACCTATTTACTAATTAGGTGACTTCTGAAGGCAATTGGCCACACTGGATTTTATTTAAGGATATCCAAGTACAGGGAGCTGAATACATATGCTGGTCACACTTTTAATTTGCAAAATTTTGCAAAAACACAAATCATTTTCTTGACACTTCACCAATACTTATTACTTTGTGTTGCTTCATTACATAAAATATCAATAAAATACATGTGAGTTTGTGCCTGTAATGTTTAAAAAGGAGGAATAGTTTCAGGGATTATGAATTATTCACTGTATACAATGTGTTCATATAAATAAGATAATTATATATGGCTCAGTGGAAAGTATTGTAGCCCAGCAGTCCTGGCATCCTGGGTTTAAATTCCACCAAGGACAACATCTGCAAGGCGTTTGTATATTCTCCTTTACCACACTTTTTATCATGGAGATATTGGATAGTTAAAAATATGATGGGGCTAAAAATGTGCGGCAATTGCCTGGGTGTCTTGCTACATGTAACTATATTTACTATTTTGCCATAGGCAAACTTAAACTCTATCAGTTCTATCTGTAAAACATTAAAACGTAACTTTTATTATGTATAACTCTTAACCTCTATACCACTATTTAAAAACCTGATTTCTAACCCACCTTTTAAATCCCTTTTACTTCTGAAGGAATGAATAGCTCCTTTCTATTAAGTCGGGTGGAGCACCACCTATTAACGGGGAAAGCCTTATATATACGCAATTTACTAGCTCCAGTAAGGGATCCCAAGCTCCTACTTGGGCAATCGTCCCTGTTCTAATGGACACAGGACAAAAAGGCCCCTTTGTGACACCGTCTGCAGCTGGTGACACTTCTAGACAGAGGTGAGAAATCACAATTTAAAACGTCATATCTGACCTCCTCGACATGTTTCACCAGCTAAACTGGCTTCATCAGGGGTTAGAGGTCCGATGTCTGTGTCAAGTAGGAGGCTTGGGATCCCTTATTGGAGCTAGTAAATTGCTGTATATATAAGGCTTTCCTGTTAATAGGTGGTGCTCCACCAGACTTGATAATAGAAAAGGAGCTATTCCTTCTTTCAGAAGTAGAAAGTGTTAAATGGTGAGGTAAAAATCAGGTTTTTAATAGTGTGTATAAGGTTAAGGTTAACATAAAAAGTTACGTTTTAGTGTTTTAAGATTGGAACTGTGATTTAAAATTTGCCTATGGCAAAATAGTAAATATAGTGATCAAAAGTCACTCTTTGTTCTCTTGCGAGATTCCCAATTTTTTGGAGACTTTGCTACATGTAATCCATAGTATTGTTATAGTGTCCCGAGCTAAATGATTTGGCAATGTTTTTTTTGCAGCAATCAAAATACAAAGTTATTAACAAGGACCAATGGTGTAATGTTCTAGAGTTCAGCCGCACAATTAACCTTGACCTCAGCATTAGACGAGGAGGGGCCTTAACAATTTCTTTAATAGTAGTAATCTTGTTTCATCCTCCATAATAAAAGATCACCTGTCTGTTTGCCTTAGGAGATCTTGGTTTCCAGTTGGTATATTCTGTTGACCATAGTCAGTTGAATGATATCTCTTCTTTAGTGTCCCTTTTGAGCAACACGTTATCAACACATTATCGCTTTCACTATACATTAAGATAACTCTGTATATAGGTAACTTCAGTGTTGGCCATGTAACCACTAAGGCCTCGTTCACACGGCTTATTTCAGAACGTATTTACAACGGATTTCCGATGTAAATACGTTCAGAAATCAGTTGAAAATCAGTTGTAAATTTAAGTGCCACTAAGTGTGGCACGTTTTGTAACTGATTTCCCGACGGGTTCACCATCTCCATTCATTGTAGGTGGTGAATCCCGTCCGGAAATAATTGACATGTGAATTGTTTTTCCGTCCGGATTGCCCTCGTCAATCCGCGGCGGCAATCCGGAACGGAACTACGCGTCGTGTGAACGACGAGCCGTATTTTCTATTGAAATCAATAGAAAATAGGCTGTGACTTATTTCGGACGGATTTGCCGACGGATTGACGATCGTCAATCCGTCGGCAAATACGCGGCGAAATAAGGCGTGTGAACGAGGCCTTAGGAGCTGTGACCAACACGACCATGACATCTAATCCGTTTAGAAAACAGTGTGGCGCCTGATGAGATTGCAGAATACTGTTCGGTTGTCATGGCAGCCCAGGGACTATTAAAGCCCTATAGGCCTACCATGATTATACTCTTATTACAATAGGGGATCACTAAATTGAATATCTACTACAGTGCATAAGTACTGCAGTAGGTAGAACAAGCAATTGCATGATTATATTCCCTAGAGAACCAATTGTTACTGTTAAAATGAAGTGTGTGTGTGTGGGGGGGGGGGGGGGTGTTAGTTCTATACAAATTCTTAAAAATATATAAAATCTTAATCCAAAAACTGCCTGTTTCCTATTTGCAAATAAAATATATTTTCACTTAAATATAACATTATTTATCTTGCGTGGAGAATGCCATAAAAAGGGAAACAAAACTGGCAAAAATTGCAATGAAAAGTCATTAAAAAGTTGTATGTGTTCCAATTTTATAACAATAAAAACTACACTTCACACCACAAAATGCAGGTGCACTCAAAAGGTCCAGAGATGGAAAAATTAGAAAGTCATTGGTCTCAAAAAATGTTTTTCTAGTAGTAAACTTAATGAAAAGAATAATATATCCTAACAAATTAGGTATTGGCAAAATTGTACTAATCCACATAATAAAGACATGTCACACAATGAACTTAAAGGGTTTGTCTTACTACATTGATTCATCTTACCTCAGTCCTGTTTTCTTGGTTTCATTTTGAATTCAGGGGCGTGTTTACTGGCGTATACTAGGCTGCAGTAGAAGCCAGGTCTGTAGCTATAGCAACCAGTGCTGGCAACCTATCATGAGAGACTGAACAGGTCTGTAGCGATAGCGACCTGAGGAGCTGATGCAGACCATACAAGAGAAGATATCTAGGAATAGGTAGGACACTGGTAATGGACACATATTGCAAGATCTTTAACAAAAAAGCAATCCTTGTAGTGAGACAACCTCTTGAAAAATGAACCCCCTTAAATTGAGCCATTTTTTTCCAATTATACCCCACAAATAATTTTTTTTCCCTTTTGACTTTGATACATTATATAGTGTTTTAAATGACATCACTAAAATAGAACTTGTCCCATAAAAATAAGCCCTTGTTTAGCTATGTTGATGCAAAAATTCCAAAGTTTATAGCAGGGGTGGAAAAATTAAAATCTAAAAATATCTAGCCTAACCTATCTAAACAAGCCTACGGGATGAACTTTTTAATGTGTCCTTACTAAACAGGTCCACAAAAGCCGGGCAATAATTGTCTGATTGGGTAATGTGGAATCCTAGTTACTGCCGTATTAACTTGGCTCATTTATGTTCTAAACTAAGGGAGCAGACTGAGGTTGTCAAATAATGTGGAATCCTATGTAAGGATCTAGAGATGCGAGTATCAGGCCACCACTTAGCTAGTTGTCTGCAAGGGATGGGAGTTTATGGATCCCAGGTGAATTACCCAATGTAGACTTCCAAGAGAGGTCCCAACCTGTAACTGGCGACGGCAGTAGAGCCGCATCTGGGTTTACATTTCTTGGCATAGTTAATATTTTAAGGGTGCTATACATTTTAATCACCTTTTCTTTTTTCCCCACAGGGCCAGTATTATTGGATGAGTTTGTGGAATGGTATAAAGAAAAGCAAATGGCATAACAGATCCAAAATGCATTGCAGCTGGAGAGTAATTGTTAACACACTTGCATCGACCATTAGCCATAAAATCCTGTTTGTATGAAATGCATGTTGCTTATTTGCACAGTATATCCTTCCCGCCGGCTCCCCCCGGTGTGCTAGCTGTTTGACAGGCCTGGCTTTATGTGTAGCACTGTTCTCTTTACAGGCTGCTTTGCAGTTCGTATGTACACTACAGGTTGGTCGATATGCCAATGTCCTCACTGTGATACTGTGTATATTGCTGTTCATTTTTCTATGTATATGCCTGTACATAAATGCTTATCTTAAACATTTTTTGGTTGCTCACATGCATTGTACAAATAACGTTCTCCCATGTTGGTTACATTTTTTATTTTGTTCTATTTTCCTTGAGACATGGAATAGTTTAAGTACATTTTAGGTTAGTTGTAAGGAATACCTGTTGACACCATTAGCCTCTTCATAACTGTTTTCCAAATAATTCAGAGTAAGTTGAAATCCTTGAATTCTCCTCTTTCATGTTGTAAAAAAATATAAGAATACATATTCTAAACATTTGTTCTAGTCGGCAGTCTCTTTATAGGAACTGTAGTCGGCACTCCTTTAAGTTACTGTGGTGCGCAATACCCCTTAAAATCTCAAAAATAACTTTTTTTTACATATTGAAATCTGAGCGTGCTGTTGGAGATATTTTTGAGGTTTCTTTATAGTAAGGCAAGTCGGCTGGTGTTGCAGAGCTTTATGCACTGAAGAAAGTCTTTGTAGACGTGGCCACATTTAATGGAAAAGCTACTTGACAACCCCTTTAGGAAATGTAATGGTGGCCATATTCATTGTCACATAGCTTTACCAGGTTTAGTTTCCCCCTGTTGATTAGCTGTTATGGTCAAGGGAGGATGCAATGGCCATGGCGGATGAAGTGTAATATTGCATGCCAACCATTCACATAGTTGACCATGTATGTATGGACAGGGTCTGCCACAGCTGGAGCTCCTTTTACTAACCTTGACCTAGCTTGTAGAGATAGGATTCTCATGTATGATCTCCAAATGCCCTAATACATAGTCAATTTAAGAAATCTTTTCCAGCTTTATTGATGAGAATAGATTAAGGTTTTTTTTGTTGGTTTTTTTGGACATTCACTGTAAATCACAAAAGCTTGTGTTTCATCTTAATGCATTATTGCACTGTGTATGTTGCTATTGTGGCACAAAGTGACACTGAAGCTGTCGACCTTGTAGTTGAGATACATCTGGCTTTTTAATCTGTATGATCAGTGACTTTTTTCCCTTAACCTTTAAAAAGTAGTTTTATTTCTGAAGTACAGCTAAGTTCCTCTTCACATTACATGATGACCCTATGCAGTATATGCTAGGGAAAGCTCTGTGTATATGCATAGTTCTCTCTTCATCCGATTGTGGCCAAACCTGGGATACATCACAGACGCAGGGCAGGAGCTTTTCCCAGCGTTTCCGACAAGTGAAGGCATAGAACATGAAATGAAAGGATCTACCACGGATATTTATTTAATCACCTAAGCGTTTATTCAGCCTTTGGGTTGATTAGGAATATGTGAAATCGCTATAGCTAGCCAAAAATTAAGAAAAGAGTCAGCTTAATGAACGTGCAACTGCAGCTTGAATAATCTCTCCTAGGAAAAAATAGAACTGAAGCATAACCCGTCCTCCGTTAATGTAGGAATGTACAACTAGAGGCACCTGAGAAAAATCTACCTATAGCTACTTTAGGAATGAAGTTTTTATATCTAAAAAAAAAGTACCTGGATTACCTTGGTAAATGGCTTGGAAAATGGTTGCCCAGACGGAGCGAATGCAATACGGCAATGTACAGAATTACCTTCTCCTGTTTCGGGATGAACAAGCCAATTGTTCTTCATTCAATGAGTCTCTCAAGTAGAATAGTAAAAGTCCTTCACTCTGAAATCCAAACACCACAGGGTCCAGGATTGTCCCAGTTATTTTGCAATGGTATAAATGCATTGATGACTGCAGTCTGTTAGTCTTGTTGAGCCCTGTCTAATTCAGCACTGTATGTGCTGAAATACTAACTTTCTGTGAGATGACTGCCAGCCTGTTGTCCCTACCTTCTGATACCTTGCTTTGATAAGGATGCTGGAAACACCGACTATTAGTGTTGTCGGGTTTTTTGGTGTCAGACTAAAGCTGGGGCTACATGATAATGGCAGAGTTGGGTTGTGATCAAGATTTTTACACCATGATTTCCTGTTGCTGTTTAGCCCTCAATTTAAGGAATTTACTGTACTATTTTAATAAACGAGCTGAAAACTGTGTACTATGTTCTGAAGCTATTTGGGTCATAAAGTTTGTGTTACTGGTCCATTATTATGACTAGCAGCTAATATTTAGAGTAACCGGCATGTGCAGTACCACAACAGCTAGACGGGCTAGGAGTGACTCCACAAGGTCCTAGTCGGTTGTCTCCAGTATCTGGAGCCATACTGACTGCATCCCACAGCTGCTGAAGGGTGCATGGGGGGAGGATTCATAAAACCAACGCGATGATCAACATGGTCCCACAGACCCTCAGTTGTGTTGAGGTCTGAGGAATTAGGAGTCCAGGGAAGTATTTGGATATCTTGGTCATGCTCTTCCAATCAATATCGGACATTTCTAACCGTGTGACATGTGTTGTCTTGCTGAAAGATCTAATCCACCCTAGGGAAGACCATCGAAATGTATGGGTGTAGCTGACCTGCAAGGTTGGTTTGTATGGGACGTTGGTTATAAAGTTGGCTTTAAAAAAAAAATTTAAAAAAAGCACAAATATGAGACACAGAGAAGAGTGTGCGAACAGCTTCTTCACAGACCGAGGGAGTAGTAACACTGGAGAAGTTCTCTTTTTCAAATAATCTATTATTCTATACCTGGAAATTATACCAGGGGGTCACATGCGGCGTTCGGTGTCATATGACTTTTTGCCATGTTTAGTCTGTACAGTTACTCAGTGGGTGCCATTACTATGGACTAATCATGCAATTTTCTATGTGGCTTAGCAGGATCGATGCATTCATGTGGATTTTATGACTGAATCATTCAGTGGTAGATAATGAAATGGGGACAAACTGTATTACAAACAATCTGTGTGTATATGTGTGTGTGTTATATATATATATATATATATATATATATATATATATAATACACACACACACACAGTCCGCTGCCTTGGGGTAATCCTAGACTCCGCTCTATCTTTCAAACCACACATCCAAACCCTCACCTCTACCTGCCGCCTCCACCTGAAAAACATCTCTCGCATCCACGCTCATCTACCTCAACAAATGACACTACAAAAATGCTGGTCCATGCCCTTGTCCTCTCCCGCCTGGACTACTGCAACGCCCTTCTCTGTGGCGTCCCCGCTAGCACCCTCGCTCCCCTCCAATCCATCCTTAACTCTGCTGCCCGTCTTATCCACCTCTCTCCTCGCTACTCCTCTGCCTCTCCCCTCTGCCAATCCCTTCACTGGCTTCCCATTGCCCAGCGAATTCATTTCAAGCTACTAACCATGACCTACAAGGCTCTCCATAACCTCCCCCCTCCATACATCTCTGCCCTAATTTCCAAATATCTCCCCTCACGCACTCTCCGCTCCTCACAGGACCTTCTCCTGTGCTCTCCCCTTATCAGCTCCTCACACAACAGTCTCCAAGACTTTTCTCTCGTGCTTCACCCACACTCTGGAACTCACTGCCCCAACACATCAGACTCTCCTCCACTTTCACCAGCTTCAAAAGCAACCTGAAAACCCATTTCTTCAGGCTTGCCTATAACCTTCACTAAACTTGTCACTACTTCCTCCACAGACATCTAAGCCCCTCACCTCCTGTCTCTTTCCCCCTCCTTGTAGATTGTAAGCCCTCGCGGGTAGGGTCCTCTCTCCCTCTGTCGTGCCAATTGTTATTATCACTTATCACTGTACTCGTTTGACTTATGTAATGTATGTAACCCCCCGAATGTACAGCGCCCTGGAATCAATGGCGCTTTAAAATAAATAATAAATATATTTATTTCCACCTTCTCGGGAAAAATCTGGGTTCTGAAGTCCTGGTAATCAGAATAGATTACCGCCATCCGGTAGACTGCCAGGAGATTAGTCTGTAGAGAACTAACAGAATCTTTCACACCTACCCATGGTGGTGCCTTACAAACAACTCACCAAAATGTTTACAGGGAATCTGAAGCAAGTAACATCCCCATTACCCTAAAATGCAGTGACCCTCAAGGTATATAGAAAAAACTGATTCCAGGATATCGGTGAGTTTATTATACAGTGTTACCATGAGGGTCCACAGTGTTGCCCCTGTATTAATGCAATGTGAAAGCAGCCTAAATTAGTGATTTATATGTGCACTCTTAAAAAGTGTTATTACTTAAATAGTTCAGTTAAAGCTACTTTTTAGTGTTGTGAAATCTTTTACTAGCTTTAAGCAAATCACTGCTTAAAGCTCATCTTCTCTCCCTCTATCATGTACTGCTCTTAAAGGATAGCAAAAAAATCACCTGACAGGTTCCCTTTCAAGGGGTTTCATCATTAGACACAGTTATAGCACAGTCATAGGATATGCCTTCAATGTGTGATAGGTGCAGGTCCAACCGCTGGGACTTGTACCTATCTTGAGAATGAAACCTCCCCATTTTGAATGGAGAGATGGTCAGAACTTGCCCATTGAAATCAATGGCAGTTCCAAGTACAGTTGATTGATTTCAACGAGTTCCAACCACCTTTCTGTTCAAAGTGGAGAGGTTTCGGCTCATTTGCAGGGGTGAGACCTGCACCTGTCACACCTTGATGGTATATATGATCGAAATGCCATCAATGTGTATGGTGGCACAACACCTTTAAACCTTAAAATATATCCATAATGTGGCAACATTTTGCGGTCAGTGTTTCAGCTGCAAAATCAACTTCAGATCTTATAACCTGAACTTTGGAAGACATGTATGATGATTTATTTTAAAGCACCATTGATTCTATGGCGCTGTACATTCAAAGAGGGGGTTACATAGGTAACATATGTCAAGTACAATGATAACAATGAATGACTTACAACTGGCACAGAAGGAGGGAGTGGGCATCCGGTTTTTCACCCTTTTCCGGCGTACCCTGCACCTCAGTGAGCCGGCTACGATGTCCAATGCGCCTTATAAAGTTGTTAGATGCATTGTTCGTAAAACTCACCACTTTCTAATGTGCCTAACATGAGGGGGGGGGGTGTTATGGAGGTGTGTCGAACCAGACTTGTAATATTAGACACATATATGAATGTGGTTCGGCAAAACTAGGTGCATTACTGCTCGGGCAGGCAGACCTATTTCAATGTGGTCTGCCTGAGCCTGAGGAGTCGATGTGGAGATAGATTTGCTGTTAGGGAATAAAATGTCCAATATTTCTCGATTTACACCAGTACAATAATAAAAATTAATTTCTGATAATTATCAAACTATATAAAATGAAATTATTTAAACTTAATAAAAATGTTTATCATATAAAATTAATATTAAATATATAATATCCCCAAAAAATAAAAACATCTCGTATAAAATGTATTTAAAATTAATAGAATTTAAAACTAGTTTTACATTAAATAACCCATAGCCTTGTTAAACCAAAGGAAGCTAAAACAAACCCATGAAGCAGAAGTAATATTTTTTATCTTGGCAAAATTTCTCGAAATAGGTGCTGGTCAAATCTTTGGATTTTGCTTTACTTTGCTATTTGGCTAGCAACTGTTGCACCAGACCCAAATGAACCGATTAGTGCAGGGTGTCAAACTGTGGATCTCCAGTTGTTGGGAAACTACAGCTCCCGTCATTCCCACTGTTATAGATTATATAAATGCATGATGGGAGTTGTAGTTTCCCAACAGCTGGAGGGCCACAGTTTGACACCCCTGGACTAGTGAATACTTTTTTTTTTAAGACAGTTCTGAGGAGCAGTTGAGTAAACTCGCTTGGCTACATTCAGAACTCCCTTAGAAATAAGGAATGGGGAGAGTGGCATCTCCCCTTTCACTAAGGCTACTCATTGCAAGCCATACCTTTATCTCAAACTGGGAAGTAACCATGTGGGAAAAACTTTTTGAGTGACAGTCGGCAATGAGGGAATGGGTCTTCTCATCTGAAGCTTTCAGGAGCCCACTCTCCTTATCTCCTGTGCACACTTTTCAACCTCTGGCAGAAAGCACAGTTGGTAACATAGGGCCGTAAACGAGCTGACATAGGCTTTAAGCAGGGGTCATGTGTAGCAAGTACTAGAGCGGCTAACTCCTTTAGTCTTCCATGTTTTATTACATTCTTTGGTGATATAGTTTAGTACCAGTACAACGTTTCTAGTTTTAGTGTTGATTCCAGTCAAAATTTAGAAGATAACTCTGAAAATGTTTGTATTGTTGCTTCCAGTTTGCACTTCCCTTTACCAGTCTTGGCCTTTGCTGACATTACAGTGAGCGTCATTAATGCTGAAGTTGGAAAGAGAGTGTTAAAGTGATGATTATTTTATAGGGGCCCTTATTTATTATCTATAGATAATAACATACTCTGTATTCTACAGAATACAGATCCACAGTATCTTAGTTTGTCCTGACTAGGCTGCTGCTTTCCAACAGAGATACTGGGGCATCCTGCCTCTAATTGGTCTAAAACTCAGTCACTTCCCTACATAATGCCCTATTAGTTCCCTCTTAATAATACTAGTATATAAACATTAAAAACCATTTTGTCTCAAAAAAAAAAACCCTAATCAAATTAAATGGGTGTTCCAATGTTTTAAAATGTTCAGACGTGTGTGGATTAATGAAAATACTTTCAAGAGGGCATCCAATAAAAAAAAATATAACACCAATCAAACTAAGAAATTTTATTAAAAACATTTAAAAAATATTAAGCAGAACAATATCAACCCCCTTCATAGATAATCACTGGTTTAAAAAAATGATAATACAAATCAATGGCAAGCTCAAGGGATATAGATGTATGTATGTGTATATACCATCAGGAATGTTCATGTGGATGTAACAGGTGATGGAGAGTAAGCAATTGTATCAATAAATAATGTTATTCACGGTACCTTCGCTATCTCCAGAAGCAGATTCCCTGGTAAATAAAACCTAAACATATTTTTTGCCTATCCCTATAAACACCTTGCAAAAAAATGCCCTAAGGAAGAGATGAGGGGTCATTGCCTTCAGCGGATGGGACAGGGGATCATTCCGATCCCAGCTGTTTACCTAATAACATGCTGTGGTCAATATGACCACAGGATTAAGGCAGTTATACAGGTGGCGGCGCCTCCTTTCATTTTGCTTCCCCATGATGCAATCACAGGCTGCTGACTGGTAGTCATAGCAGCTGACAGCCTAATGAAGGTCCTCCGGTCTGTCCTCTTGCGACTTATTACACCCTCTGGCAGGGTGAAATATAGGAAAGTTGTCATTGCACATTATTCTGTAATATATTAGTACTGCAAACTAGTGTCAAGTAATCCTGCCCTTTAGAGGTCAAGTACACTAAAATTATAAGTAAAAAAAAAAAAGTAAAAATTTTAAAAATAGAGAAAAGCTAATCAAAGTTTAAAACACCCTCTTTTTACCATTTTACAAATAAAAAAATAGATATAATTGGTATCGCAGTGTCTGTAAAGGTCACTTTGCCTTCTCAAAAATTGGAATAAAAAGTGATCAAAAAGTCACTGATCACAATGAAAACTATGCTTCAGTCCGCAAAAAGCAAGCAATCACAGATCTGTAGAGAGAAATTTGATCTGTCAATAATTCAATCAAAGGGTTGTCTGTTCTGTCAGGACACTCCCTGCCCCTATGGCTGTTAAAAAGTGATATGTACATTATGGCGGAGGTCACCCTTCTGTTTACCGTAATGGAAAGCCATCCTGTAAAACGGCTCTGGTGGACCTGGCACATCCATGCAATAAATGGGAAGCATTAAAATGAAAGGTTTGCATGTAATGCTATATTTCCCCTGCAGTAAGTCCTGGTTTTCCTACAGCTGAATGCCAGGGCTAAGGGTGCTTTCACACGGTGCATTTTTTATGCGTTTTTTGTGCAGAAAGGCAAAGCAATTAATGCTATACATTTCTGCACAAAAAACACAAAGTGTTAAAAACGCATCAAAAAACACACCAAAAACGCACCGTGTGAAAGCACCCTAAAATAAGTCGAACCAGGGGCAATCAGCTAGTTTCTTAATAAAAAGTAAAAGTTGTTCAATAATGTATGTAAGTGTCCCCGGCCAGCTTACATTCACAACTTTATTACAGCTGGCTGCACAGGAGTAGTTAGAAAAGCAGCTGCAAAACATTTCCACCAACAGTATTGAAACCCAGACTTCTAGAAAGAGAGGACACCATGACTGCAGACTATCACTTCCATGAATTTCATATAGAAGGGGTAGGCAGAATCTGTTAGTAAGTGTTGGCACCTAATAAAGACAGCACAGTTTAGTGAATGCAGTAGGTATGAAATGTGTTTTATATGTATAATTTAAAAATATGGATCTCCAGTCCATGATACTGAGATCTGGGAGTCATGGAAAAGTATGTAACTTATCAAAAAACAACCTGCTACTGGAAACCAAGTATGGCAGTAAATGGAGGAAACGCTGTTGTCTCTGACTGATCACATAATGGCTGCAATCTGGGTCAGAAAGCCTATTTTTGACGTGATTAGAAAATCTAATATAGTCTGCAATTATCTATTTTTAGATTGTTTTTTACTCTCGGCAAATCCAGCAACATGATGTAACTTATATTTGTATGCTGCTGTTATGGACATGTAGTTATCAAAGTAAATCTTACTCCTTTGACACATCTTGAACAATAATTCAGCAAACACATTTATAGTAGTTTGTCCATAGTGACCTCATTACCACATTTAATGTTTCTGCATTGTACTTCAACATCTCCTGACGTGGCTATTTTACTGAATACTTGTGTTTATCATCTTTTCTTAGAACTCTGTGTTAACCACTCCTCTGTTATTCCTCTCGAAGAAAATGTATACATAAGTTGACAGCTCAACTAGGTGTTAGCAGATGGGTATATGTTTCTACTGTCTAATCAGTGCTTACAGTGCCAGACAGTGAAGGGACACACCCCTTTGATAAGATCGAAGGGGAACGCCCAGTTGTCAATTCATTTTTTATGTCCAGAATGGAATAACAGAGTAATGAGACAGTGCAATTCCCTAAGAATTTTTATTTTATTGGAAAAATATAAATTAAAACATGTCCAGAGTGGTGACAGACCTTTTTTTTTTTACTTTTTCAAAGTGCTTTATTAAGAATATGTAGAAAAACATATATCAGGTAACTTTAAGAACAAATAACAATAATTTCAAATTGAATACAAAAAAAAAAACAAAAAACATTCCAATGCAGAACAACTTCAAATATAAGTACGGAGTGCGGTAATAGAAATCGCAAGGTTTTGCTTCTAGCTACAGGTAAACAGTGATCCTATAGGCAAATTGGCATAGATCACATTACTATATCTACATACAAACAAAGGATATCATTAGAGTAAATTAAGAAGTAAGCAAACCTCTTTAATTATATTAACTATATTTAACTAGCAATGTACTAAAAAAAAATGATTGCTGTGGAACGATAACACAGGTAATCTAGATGCGATCCACGGAGAGGGCCCACCACTAACACAGTCGTCATCATAGTGTTTCGGAGGACGGTCTATTGAAGGGTAGAATCAAGGTGGAAATGAGAAGGAACCCTAATGAGTGTGGTGGAGCGAGTGACAGACCTTCTTTTATCCATTTGAGTGTGAGACAAAGCCATACAATGCCCACCATTATTCTCTAAAATCCTTAAAATGGCTGTCAGTCACTTATCTCTTTGGTTGTGATACAAACACAATCCAATATCAGCAGCACACTACTAGCATTAAAAAGCAAAAAGAACATAGGAATTTTTGGAAAAGCATATCTGCTTCTTTGAATACATGAAAAATTTGAGGTTTAGTGTAAATTTTTGATCAAAACAGTATAAGCCCACCTGCCATCGGAGAGGCGACCTCAAGATAGGTGGGAACCTACGCTATACGTTACCTTTCTTGGTGTCAATTGGCAGATGGGCTTAACAGTTTTACCTGTTGTTTTAGTGCTATTAGAGTGCTGCTGATATTGGATTGTGTATGTATTTTACTGCCACACGAGCATGCACATATGCTTATTTAACAAAAAAAAAAACTTTTTAGATGTGCAGACCAAACATTTTCTAGACTGGTTGTGATATATGCCTGACGTCTGTACATGTGAGCTCTATGAATGGGATACATCCATAAGACATGTTTAGACACATCTCCGTCATAAATAGCTTATGGTGCCATAGAGGCCAGAACTAAACGTTCATGCTATTTTCTTGAATTCTTGGTAGATGAAGTATTGCTCCCATTATTTTATAGGGAGAATTTTTTTATCCTTCACGTATATGAGGTAAATGATAATAGATAATACTCGTTTCAGGATGTAGTGATATCTACTTAAATACTGATAACTTTTAATAAAAAAAAATTCTAGCTGTAATAATAACTAGAAACACGGTGTCCACCTTATTCTTTAGTTGGAGTTTATTTTAGAATAAAATATTCCTAGTTATTGATGTATTTTGATGCTGCTGAATGAATGTGTTTCATGTCTCTCTGCTCCATCGTGTGTCTTTGTACACATCATGTTGTAGGGTATTCTAAGCAATGCATTTTGTAATCTTATGTCTTTATCATGAGCAAAACACAGTAGATATTATCCGCTAGCCCTGAGCTAAGAGGTTGCTTATAAGTTTGTGTGTCGTACAATACTCTCATAAAACACAGAGTTTTTGAAGAGTAACATTACGATACCAATGCTGGACAGACACATAAGAGAACAGTTGGCCAAAGGGCGGGACATGGTAATAATCTGCCATGGGAGGAAAGAATATGCATGATACAATCCTACGGGCCAGTCAAGCTGCTGTCACGGATGTAGCTGGATTCACTGGACCACTGCAAGTGATGGTATAAGACACACCAGGGAGCAGAGTCTAAGTAGACCCCGGTGTTCACTAGAGCCAGGTCGCCACCCCTTACGTGACTTGCTTGTGATGGCAGCAGGGTGCAGCATGGTACAGAATCATTAGAGGCGTAGTTGGGGACAGGCAACGTGGTCAGGAAACGATAACAGGAAGAAAAGGTACACAGAGAAGGCAAGAACTCTCTCCAACACTCTCAGAACACACTAAAGCACACCAATACTCTGGCAGAAGCGTCTAGGAGGCGTCAGCAAGATATAGGGTCGGCGCCCGGCAATTAGATAATTACCGCCGCTCTGGCCATTTAAATCTTGTAGAGCTGCCATTTGCGCACTAGGAAGCGGATGCGTATACACCAGAACTTGAGAGAGCAGGAACTGGAAGCAGGGGCGCTGCTGGGTAAGTACATGGCTGGGAATGGAGCAGGGGTGGCCGCGGCCCAGAGTGGGGGTCATGGCACGCTTCATGACAGCTGCCCTCATACATATAATTATTTTGATCAGCTGACGTGCATCTAGTTAGTGTGTTATGGTCAGCTTTAAAGTGAACCTGTCACATTAAACACGCTATCTGATCTGTTGGAAGCATGCTATAGAGCAGGAGAAGCGGAACAGATTGATATATAGCTTTGTTGGAAAAGATGCAGAAGAATTTGTGTTTTATTCATTTAAATCCATGCATATTCTTGGTTAAAAGTCCAGTGGGCTGTCTTATCAGTGATTGACCGCTATCCCTGTATGCACACTCATGCAAAGAGGTGGTTAATCACTGAGAAGACCACCCAATGGACTCCTTAGCCTCGAATAAGCAGGGATTTAAATCAATAGATTGAAAGTTCTGTTGAATCTTTCCCCACATAACAATACATCAATCTGCTTAGTTCTTACTGCTCTATTACATGCTATCTGATAGCATGTTCAATGTGACAGGTTCACTTTTAAGGTATCAAAAACATAGTGTGGTTGCCATTACTCTGACTGGTCTACTTTATTACATTAACACTCACAGTATCTCTTTATTAAACACATTGCACATGTTATCAGATCTGATGGCATCATGTTGTAGTGGAGGAGGAGGTGAGCAGATTGCAATATAGTTCTGTGGGGAAAGATTCAGCAGAACTCATTCATTTAATTCCCTGCTTCTTCTGGGTTAATGACCCCAGTAACTGGTGTTATTATTGATTGACAGCTAATTCTGCATGCACACTCATACAAGTTAGGCTGTCAATCACTGATAGAACCGCTTACTGGACTTTTTACCCCCCAAAATAGCCGGAATTAAATGGATAAAATACAAATTCTGATAAATCTTTCCTTATCAATCCGCTCAGCTCCCTTTGCTCAATGCTTCCAGCAGATCAGAGAGCATATTCAATCTTAGACTATGTTCACACGGCTTATTTTGAGGCGCATTTCGCCACGTATTTGGAGCGTACTGCGCTCTAATACGAGCGAAATGCACCCCAATCATTACGGTAATCCACAGTTCTCATAGAGAACTATGCATTTCGCCTCCTCACCCCGGGCATATAATACGATCGTATTGTAGGCACGTGGAGATAATTGACATGTCATTTATTGAAGTAATGCGTGTATATGGGGCCGGCGGGCTGACAGTCCCCCGCGGTGGGAGTATGCGCGTATAAGCGCGACTCCCGAACACCCGTCTTAATTGGGGGGCGTACTATACGCCCCGCAATTAAGCTGTGTGAACATACCCTTACAGTTTCCCTTGAAGGGGTTGTCTCACTACATTGATCCATCTCACCTCAGTCCTGTTTTCTTGGTTTCACTTTGAATTCAGGGGCGTGTTTACTGGCTTCTACTAGGCTGCAGTAGAAGCCAGGTCTGTAGCTATAGCAACCAGTGCTGGCAGCCTATCATGAGAGATTGAACAGGTCTGTAGCTATAGCAACCAGCACTGACAGCCTATCAGGAGAGATCAAATAGGTCTGTAGCTATAGCGACCTGAGGAGCTGATGCAGCCCATACAAGAGGGGATATCTAGGAATAGGTAGGACACTGTTAATGGGACACAGTGCAAAGTGACTTGTTTTTGCAAGATCTTTAACATAAAAAGCAATTCTTGTAGTGAGACAACCCCTTTAAATCTGTACTGTAAAGTAGTTGTCACCTGGGCACAATTTTTCTTGCAGACTCCTATCATCAACTCCAGTCCTGGTCCAGAATCCAAACCATAAGGCAGCAAGCAGGCTATTGGATTTTTCGCTTCCATGTGCCTGTGTACCAAGGCAGTGTGTCTGAACTCTGAAGCAGATAAGTGAGAGTTTACTGGGTTGACACATCTGAGACATGTGGCTGGTGCTGGGGAAGCTACCGCAACACTTTCTGTCTAAAGTTTACAATCAATAACTACAGTATGTTATCTTACACATTCATCAATGTCTTTCCAAATTTGCTGTCAGTGCATAAAAGAGACCAATATGTTGTGCTTTTCCAGCATCACCATTAAAGATGTCACATACATCACTCACGTGCCCGTTAGCCAATTATTGCCTTAGTGGAGACTGACTGTAGCGTCACGTGAGCAATGAATGTCATGTTGCTGCTGGGGGACCAGGGATCGTCGTGGGTCACTGGGTCTCTGGAGCAGGTATGTTTGTATTTTTCTTCTTCAGGGCATTTGGGGAAAGTAGGTAGTTTTAAAAAAACCGATTAAAACCCTTTTGTAAGGTAAGTCAACTGCAGCCACTAGTTCAGGGGATCCTAGACACCTTGTGCTGATAAATTCTATGGAGCAGCGATTGGGCATGTGCACTACCACTCTGGTAAACATGCTGGAATTATGGTTTTATCCTATTATGAAACAATATAGTGAAGTTGTATGCTTATATGAAGTATTGATACTTTTCATTTATCTTTTTATGCGTTATCTTGGTCTGCGATAAGTAACGGGTGACGACTACTAATGTCAGCTATTGCAATGCCCAAAAAGACAGACCCCCGGTCCCTGAACGTCATCCAAATGTTCACATATAAACTTTATTCAGGGTATATAACGTCATGTTAATACAACCATCTTTTTTCTTGAATGCTCTTCTTTGCTGTCAATCCCTGTTACTGTAAAAGAGAAACACATTACCTATAATCATTTGAAGATGAGCCCTTAACCCTTTCCATGAAGTCTCTATTCTATATATTTGTGTAACGATCCGACAGGTGTCAGTGAGGACTGACACGTAGATTGCCGGATATGTGTTGGATACTCAGTGATCACCGCAGGCAAAGTGGTAAAGATGGAGACCCGCGGTGACAGCCAATGTGCAGGACAGGGACACCGGTACAAGTAGTGGTGACAGGTCACAGCCAGGTATAGCCATATACAGGTAACAGTCCCAGGCAGGTAACGCAGGGCCGTTCCTAGGCTAAATTTCACTCAGGGCGAGGTGAAGAAATCCCCCCTCCCCTAACATATGGCGCCACAGTGCATCACCATAAACCAAAGCCAAAATATACAAAAAGCTTTACCACAATGTGCTACATATAAAACTACTAAATAATAGTCATACAGTTACCAAATAACACCGCTACACCAACTAGAATCCCAAAACCACTAGGACCACATGTCACCAACACACAGTGACCGAATAATACCACCACACCATGACCACATATCACCAGCACATAGTGACTGAATAATACAAACTGACCATTACTGAGTATAAACCATTATACTACAACTAATATTACCCCCATACAGTGACCATACAATGATGGATACCCGCTGAACACAGGCTCTGCAGACATATAAATGATTACAGTAAAGTCATATCTAGTGACTCACAGGAGACGTTTCTGAAGAGTTGTTCTCTTTCTCTTCTTCTTCTTCTCCATCTGTCCCAGACGCCATGACGACTACTCCTGACTCTTCACTGTAAAATTTACAAAACAAATATCTTAAGACTCCTCAATCTATCAGCACTTCTCTACCAATTTCTATCTCTATACAAACTCCCCGTCTATAGCACCTCATATGGTAGCCATGTAATATGCCCGCTGTAGCCAGGTAGTAGCCCCCTATAGCCAGTTGATGCCCCCCTGTAGCCAGTAGGTGTCCCCCTTGTAGCCAGTAGATGTCCCCCTTGTAGCCAGTAGATGCCCCCTGTAGCCAGTGATGCCCCCTTGTAGCCAGTAGATGCCCCCTTGTAGCCAGTAGATGCCCCCTGTAGCCAGTAGATGCCCCCCTGTAGCCAGTGATGCCCCCTGTAGCCAGTGATGCCCCCTGTAGCCAGTGATGTCCCCCTGTAGCCAGTGATGCCCCTCTTATAGCCAGTGATTACCCCTGTAGCCAGTGATGACCCCAATTGTAGCCAGTAGATGCCCCCTGTAGCCAGTACATGCCCCCTGTATCTAATGATGCCCCCTGTAGCCAGTAGATGCCCCCTGTAGCCAGTGATATGCCCCCCTGTAGCCAGTGATATGCCCCCTGTAGCCAGTAGATGCCCCCTGTAGCCAGTGATGCCCCCTTGTAGCCAGTAGATGCCCCCTGTAGCCAGTGAAGCCCCTTTTATAGCCAGTGATGCCCCCTGTAGCCAGTGATGCCCCTCTTATAGCCAGTGATGCCCCCTGTAGCCAGTAATGCCCCTCTTATAGCCAGTGATGCCCCTCTTATAGCCAGTGATGCCCCCTGTAGCCAGTGATGCCCCTCTTAAAGCCAGTGATGCCCCCTGTAGCCAGTGATGTCCCCCTGTAGCCAGTTGATGCCCCCTGTAGCCAGATGTCCCCCTGTAGCCAGTGATGCCCCTTGTAGCCAGTGATGCCCCCTGTAGCCAGTGATGCCCCTCTTATAGCCAGTGATGCCCCTCTTATAGCCAGTGATTACCCCTGTAGCCAGTGATGACCCCAATTGTAGCCAGTAGATGCCCCCTGTAGCCAGTGATGCCCCCTGTAACCAGTATATGCCCCCTGTAGCCAGTGATATGCCCCCTGTAGCCAGTAGATGCCCGCTGTAGCCAGTGATGTCCCCCTGTAGCCAGTTGATGCCCCCTGTAGCCAGATGTCCCCCTGTAGCCAGTGATGCCCCTCTTATAGCCAGTGATGCCCCCTGTAGCCAGTGATGCCCCTCTTATAGCCAGTGATGCCCCTCTTATAGCCAATGATTACCCCTGTAGCCAGTGATGACCCCAATTGTAGCCAGTAGATGCCCCCTGTAGCCAGTGATGCCCCTTGTAGCCAGTGATGCCCCTCTTATAGCCAGTGATGCCCCCTGTAGCCAGTAATGCCCCTCTTATAGCCAGTGATGCCCCTCTTATAGCCAGTGATGCCCCCTGTAGCCAGTGATGCCCCCTGTAGCCAGTGATGTCCCCCTGTAGCCAGTTGATGCCCCCTGTAGCCAGATGTACCCCTGTAGCCAGTGATGTCCCCCTGTAGCCAGTGATGCCCCTCTTATAGCCAGTTATGCCCCCTGTAGCCAGTAATGCCCCTCCTAGCCAGTGATATGCCCCCTGTAGCCAGTGATGCCCCCTGTAGCCAGTAGATGCCCCTTGTAGCCAGTGATGCCCCTCTTATAGCCAGTGATGCCCCCTGTAGCCAGTGATGCCCCTCTTGTAGCCAGTGATGCCCCCTGTAGCCAGTGATGCCCCCCATTGTAGCCAGTGATGCCCCCCTTGTAGCCAGTGATGCCCCTGTAGCCAGTGATGACCCCCATTGTAGCCAGTGATGTCCCCCTGTAATTATAAAATAACAAAAAATTACTCACCAGACCTCGGTCCCTGCGACCGGCTCCGGGAGCTGCTGAGCGGTGTAGGCAGCGTGACGTCACCACACTGCTTACGTTGCACGCAGCTCCCAGGGATCTCCTCGGCGGCAGAGCTGCCTCTGCCGCCGAGGGGATGTAGCGTCACAGGGGGCGTAGTGAAAGCCGTGCGCCCCCCTGTGACGCTGATACAGGGGAGGAGTCAGGACGGGAACGATCCGTCTCGCCTCCTCCCCTGTACTGGCAGCTGCTGGCGAGTCAGGGGCGCTTCTCCGAGCGGGCAGGGCGGGCCTAGGAACGGCCCTGAGGTAACGGACTTGGTACAGCAGCAGATAAGCAGATTGCAGCAGGAACAACAGTAGATAGCACTTTAGAAGTGCAGGGTTAACACGGGTTTACTAATGGGGACACTAGACACTGGACACAGCAGTCTTGCAGCAGACAGCGGTCAGGTTCTATGTAGAACAACAACAAACTGACCAGGAGCAAAGGAAGGAAGTTCATTTTATGCACAGAGGTTACAGGTCAATAGGCTGGGTAATTGGGACACTGTCACTTTAAATATCAGAACAGTGTCGCGCCTGCACTCTAGAGAGCGCACGAGTGTCCACAGGATGCCAAGGAGCAGGAGCGAGGATTGGTGAGTTGTACCACTGCTACAGCAGCGGGAACAGGAGCCAGGACAGGCGAGTATACAGCAGCGTGCATAGGGAGTACCGCAGCAGAGGGAGCACGGCCATACCCACGGCTCAGAACGGGAGCCACGGCATGCACCGTGATAATTTGTTCTCCTGTTTTCCCAGTTGCTGCTATACGCCCCTACATGCCTTAGAAGTGATTTAGCCTTAGAATGTGTATCCTGTGTAAATATTGAATTCTTTTCTACCTTTTCTAAGCTGTATGAAATTGAACTTGTTTTTTTTATAATTCTATTGAAATACTTCTTCCAAAGCTGCTACACTGTTGCTTCTGTGCTGAGTACCCTTCATTGAGTACACATGGCGAACAGAAATCATCTGACTCTAAAACATACATGCCGTTTTTGGCGGGGGGGTCCCGCTATTTGGGGTCCCCTCCCGCCCTCCCGGGGGAGTTGGCATTCCTCCCCCGCCTGCGGGGGTTCTTTAAATTACCGCGGCGCAAGAGTAGCGCTGGTGCGCTACTCTTGCGCCGCCGGACCGCTCCTACAGGCGGGTGAAGCGGCCGCTTCACCCGCCCGGAGTCTCGCTGTGCGGGGAGGAGGGAGGAGGGATCGCTCCCTCCTCCCCCCTGTATGTACGGCGCCGGTGTGTGCGCCGCACATACAGGTCAGCGGCGCAGGGGGAAGTGACGCGCGGCTGCAGGGGAGTGACGCGCGGCTGCTCTCACTTCCCCCTGCGCCGCTGAAGAGATCGGGCAGGAGCTGGCCGCGCAGCAGGAGCCTGGTAAGGTAAGTGGATTTTATTATTTTATTTTTATTAGCTTTAGGGGGCTCTACCTGGCTAACAGAGAGGGCAACTACCTGGCAACCAGAGGGGGCACTACCTGGCTAACAGATGGGGGCACTACCTGGCTAACATATGGGGGCACTACCTGGCAACAGAAGGGGCACTACTGGCTAACAATGGGGGCACTACTGGCTAACAGATGGGGCACTACCTGGCAACAGAAGGGGGCACTACCTGGCAACAGATGGGGGCACTACCTGGCTAACAGATGGGGCACTACCTGGCTAACAGATGGGGACATTACTGGCTAAGAGGGACATCTACCTGGCTAACAGATGGGGACATCTACCTGGCTAACAGATGGGGGCATATACATGGCAACCAATGGGGACAAAAACATGGCAACCAATGGGGACATCAACATGGCTAACAAGGGGGGCACTACCTGGCTAACAATGGGGGCACCTACCTGGCTAACAATGGGGGCCCCTACCTGGCTAACAAAGGGGGGCATCTACCTGGCATCAAATTTGGCTCTACCTGGCTACAGAGGGGGCATCTACTTGACTATAAGGGGGCATCTACCGGCCTGTAAGGGGCACTACCTGGTTATGGGGGGCTACTACCTGGCTATAAGGGCATCTACCTGGCTTTCTTCCAAAGCCGTTATGCAGTTAGGTGGAGTGGGTGTGGCTTTTTGAAGGGCGTGGCATACCGACAAGATGGGCGTGTCCATGCAAATTTTTGCCGCGGAGCGCTACGCGCGCCGCCCACTGAAGTCTCCTGCTTTTTTATTTTCGAAAGTTGGCAACTATGCTCTAAAACTGTTCTGCTATCTGACATATCAGCGGCTTTAGTTCCATTTCCAAAACTGTTCCATTGTAACCACAAATAAACTATATTTGTAAATTCTGCTCTTGTTTGCTTTCTATTTGCAGTGCTGTGAGGTTTTCAGTCTGTGACTTTGTAAATACGAATGTACCACACTGGGATTTATACTTCCATCACAACTGCAGCATTACCTGCTAGCGCTGCAAATCACTTTCAACCCTTAGCCTGTTTTTTGTTGTCCTGTTCGTATTTTCCTCCCGTCCTTCCAGGAGCTATAACTTATTCTTTTCCGTTTATATAGTCATATGAGGACTTGTTTTTTTGCAGATGTACTTTTTAATGGTACCATTGACTGTACCACTTAGGGCATGTCCCCACGGCACGGGTTTGCAGACGGTTTTTCAGATGGTTTGCGGTTTTGCAGACCGTCTGAAAAACCGGCCACAAACGAGCACAACGGGTTTCTATGGAAAACCCGTGCAGCAGTCCCCACTGCACAGGTTTTCCGCCCGGCGGTTTTTCAAACCGTCGGGCGCCAGAAAAAGCATTCTTCCATCCGGTTTTCGGACGGAATATGTGAATGTGAAGGGGGAGGGCTTTCTCCGCTAATCGCAGCGAAAAGCCACACCCCCACCCCCCTGGCCGTGAGGATGGCCGCAAAACAGGACAAATACCGGTCGGATAAACCGACCGGTATTTGTCCATTGCGGTGTAAACGCACCCTTAAGGGCCGGTCACACGGCTTATTTTGGGCACGGATTGCAGCCATATTGCGTGCCGTGCTGCGCTGCAATACGGCTGGAATCTGTCCCAGCCATTAAGGTAATCCACAGTTCTCATAGAGAACTATGGATTCCGTCTCTCCCCAACGCTCAGCGAATCCGCCGGGTGGGGAGAAAGTGACATGCACGTTATCCCGGCGGGATATGCGCCGTGGATAATGCATGTCTATGGGGCCGACGAGCAGTCGCCCCCGCCCCTTATTCAAGCCGTAATTGCGGGCGAAATCCGTCCCGCAAATACGGCTTGAATAAGCCGTATGAATCGGCCCTTAATGTCCTGAGAAACTGTAAAAAAAAAAAAAATAATAAATTGTCAGTGGGAGAGAGGGAAGTAAAAAAAAGTTGTGCAGGTTTTGTGGGGGTTTTTGTGGCGTTCACTTTTCGGTATAAATTATGTATTATCTGTATTTCGCAGGTCGGTAGGATTCTGGTGATTCCAAATTTTTAGAGTTCTTGTTATGTTCTACTACTTAAAAAAAAATCTGTATTTTTTAACTTTGCATTGCAGGACCATTTTCAGCGATCAATAACTTTTTTGTTTTTCCACCTATGTACCTGAATGAAAGCTCGTTTTTTGTGGTCTTAAGTGTAGTTTTTATTGGTACAATTTTGGGATACATGTGACTTTGATCACTTTTATTTACATTTTTTGGGGATGTGAAATCACCAAAAACTGCAGTTTTGGCGACTGGAATTATTTTTCCTAAATGATGTCATCTCCTCATCATGCTGTTCATATTTTGACATCATGAGACCAAGACAACACCTTACAATTGATCAACAATACCTCAACATTGCAAAGCTTCAAGCAGGATTCTCTCAGATGGAAGTGGCCAGTGAGCTTAGAGTGTTAGGCCTCGTTCACACGGCTTATTTCGCCGCGTATTTGCCGACGGATTGACGATCGTCAATCCGTTGGCAAATCAGTCAGAAATAAGTAACAGCCCATTTTCTATTGATTTCAATAGAAAATACGGCTCGTCGTTCACACGACGCGTATTTCCGTGCCGGATTGCCACCGCGGATTGACGACGGAAATCTGGATGGAAAAACAATGTGCATGTCAATTATTTACGGACGGATTCACCACTTATAATGAATGGGGATGGTGAATCCATCGGGAAATCAGTTACAAATACGTGCCACACTTAGTGGCACTTATTTGCAACTGATTTTCAACTGATTTCAGAACGTATTTACGATCGGCAATCCGATGAAAATACGTTCTGAAATAAGCTGTGTGAACGAGGCCTTAGAGTGTCAGCAGTAGGCTGCAACAGAGATACAGAGAGACTGGAAGAGTCACAGAAAGGCAAAGAAGTGGATGTCATTTGGCTCCATCACACACTGATGACTGCTTCATTGTAAACAATGCCCTGCGGAACCAGATGATAAATGCCACCAACTCCAGGCACGTTTAAGGGAGGTGAGAGGCAACCAAGTGTCACATTAGACCATTTGTAACTGTTTACATAAGCATGGTCTGCATGCTAGATAACCAGCAAAGGTATCTGACCATACCACCAGGCACAGGCATCATCGTCTTGCATGGACCAGGGAGCATCTACATTTGATGAGGGACCAGTGATGCTCAAGTACAGTTCAGTGATGAAAGTTGTTTCACTCTGGGCAGATATGATGGCTGCCGCTGATGCTGGAGACGTCAAGGAGAGCGGGTCAGGTACCCTTGTTGGTCATATAGGGTGACTAAAAAATATTGTACAAAAAAAAACCTTTCCTCAATCATATGGGAAAAAAATTCTAATGCAATATAATGATATTTAGTCAGCAATATGGTGATGTGGAGCAATTTTTTTTTTTTTTAAGCAGCAAAACATAGCAGAAACTATATTAATCTGGTATAGCCGGAATCATACGTACCTGCAGAAGAAAGATAATGTGTCATTTATTTTGCTCAATGAACTCTGTAATAACACCCTGACACAGGATATGATATAACATCTCCAACACATGATATGGGGCATTAAGGTGTACCAAAATACAACTTGTCTCACAAAAAACAAGCCCTAATAAGGCTATGTTGACAGAAAGATTAAACAGTTATGTCTCTTAGAAAGCGAGAATGAGCTGGATTGTAAGAGGTTACTGCAGATAATTCATTAATTCGGCTCCCACATTTATTAGCCAGAGATGAGAGCAGCTACAAATACCATGTTTCCAGAAAATAAGACACCCCCGAAAATAAGACCTAGTGCATTTTTAGTTATGAAATTCAGGGTTTGGTTGCTTATGCTGATGTTTGTGATGAAATCACTACCGTATATTAATACATGTTGATGTTTGTTCAACAATAAATGTGAATTATTGTTCATAGAGAAAAAAAACATCCCCTAAAAATAAGTCTTAGCTTGTCCTTAGGAGCAAAAATTAATATAAGACACTGTCTTATTTTCAGGGAAACAGGGTAGTGACCCAGATGTATGAAAGTTGCTGCACCAGTTTTCAGGTTACATCAGGAATAATGACGTGCGCCATGTCCGACACATTCCGAAAGCATTTTTGGCAAAAAGAATGAGTCCGTCCGACAAGACCGACCCTTTTGTCTGCACCAGTCTTCAGGATGAGTGTCTATGCTAGTTTATACAATAAAACACTTTTATATAGCATTCACGCCAAAAAGTGTTGCAGTTCATGCTTTGTTGTCATTTTCAAAGTGGCGAGGCTGAGACACTTTTTTGGCGCACGGGCAGTTTGTCTTATGACGTGATAAAGTTATAAAGTGTCATGAGACACTTTCAAACATCAACTTAGCAAGTATCAACTCAACGTAGGCGCAGCTCGACCTAGGACACTTTTGGGCCCGTAGTTGTTGCTTGGAGAACATATCACAGTCATACATTGCACTGAGGGCCTATTGATTTTAATGTGTGCTGTATAATGCATCATTTCCTCTGTGGTGGCGCTGCAGGAAAATGGAACACTTTGGCCTCGTTCACATGGCTTATTTGTCCGCGGATTGGCGCCGTACTCCGCGCCGGATTTGCGCGGCAGGACGGCGCCAATCCATCGGAGTAATTACGGTAATCCACTGCTCTCATAGAGAACAGTGGATTCCGTCGCTCCTCCCCGCCCGGCGAATCCGCCGCGGGGGGAGAAAGTGACAAGCACATTATTTACGGCGCGTACGTAATAATGCGGGTCTATGGGGCCCGGGCGGCCGGCCCCCGCCCCTCCCGCCCCCTCCGCCCCTTATTCACGCCGGATTTGCGAGCGCAATCCGGCTCACAAATCCGCCGTGAATAAGCCGTGTAAACACGGCCTTTGGGTGAAAAGTGGCAACGGCACGTCAGTCTTGCGGTGCATTAAATCAGTGTAAAGTATGCCTGAAGGTACGAACCTTTCAAAAATCTGGTGTATGCTCTACCTTGCATAGTATAAGTGATGTTCCTAATCTAAGCACATTACAAAATCTACACACATATCGTATCGTTGCTAGCATATGTGATGCGCCTTTTTAAGCGCATTCAAACATGTCATGCCTGGCATATAATGCGTCAGGTTTTGGTGTATTGCAGTTCATTTATATAGAAAATAGGGCGTCAAGAGTTTTTTGGGGCATAAAATACACCCAAAAAATGGTGCATTTATATTGGGGCCCCACAGATTACAGCTGATCACTGGGGCACTAAGGGTACTGTACTAACAAAAAAGGACAACAGCTTATGGGAGGGACCGCACAAACTTTTCTGATCTAAGGGCCATATTGTCATATTGACCCTCTTCAAAAGGCGGCTTTGGATCATAGAAGCATTCCCCAGCTGAGACCTTTATGGCACTTCAATTGTAAGTGCCAGAAATGGTTAAGAGGTCCTGGTTCCACTTTAGGCAACTCAGGTAATTATGGTAAGCAGGCTGGGACTGGGCCGCGGGGGACCGGGGAATCCCCGGTGGGCCCCGAGCCGCTCGGGCCCCGGAGCAGTGCCTCGCTCCCGGGGCCCGTCCGCGCATCCGGTCACTGAACGCCGGGACCCGTCCGAGCGCTCAGAACCGGCCGGGGTTGGGGACTAATGTCCCGGCTCCGGGGCTGCCGCGGGTGTCAGCGGAGCACAGCGCCACTAGCGCTGCGCTCCGTGATCTCCCGGCAGGCTGAAGGTTAGGCCTTCAGCCTGCCGGGCGCCGCCCTACTGTGACGTAGGACGCGCGGTGACGTCACTTCACCGCCGCTATGGCAGGCGGCAGTACGGAGCCGGCGGCAGCACGGAGCGGCGGGGATCTGTCGAGCGGAGCCGGAGCGGAGCAAGGAAGTGATTGATTGGTTTTTTTTTGTTTTGTACTTTTTTTAAACTACCTACAGGGGGGCACTGGCTACTATGGGGGTACACTGGCTAAGGGGGCCCTGGCTACTAGGGGTGGGAACTGGCTAAGGGCGGCTCTGGCTACTATGGGGGGACAATGGCTAAGGGGGGGCCCTTGCTACTATTGGGGGGACACTGCTAAGGGGGCCTGGCTCTATGGGGGGACACTGGCTAAGGGGGGCTCTGGTACTAGGGGGACACTGGCTAAGGGGCGGCCTGGCTAACTTGGCAGGGGGGCCTGGCTAGGGGGGACGCATGGCTAAGGGGGACCCTGGCTAAAGGGGGCTCTGGCTACTATGGGGGGGACTGGCTAATAGGGGGCCTGGCTATAGGGGGGCCTGCTACTATGGGGGGACTGGCTAAGGGGGGGCTCTGGCTACTATGGGGGGACACTGGCTACAGGGGGGCTGCTACAATGGGGGGACACTGCTAAGGGGGGCCGGGTGGCTATAGGGGGGGACACTGGCTAAGGGGGCCCTGGCTACTAAGGGGGGACACTGGCTAAGGGGGGCTCTGGCTACTAGGGGGCCACTGGCTAAGGGGGGCTCTGGCTACGAGGGGGACAGCTGCTAATGGGGGCCCTGCTACTGGGGGGGGACCCTGGCTAAAGGGGACTCTGGCTCAAGGGGGCTCTGCTACAGGGGGTCACTGGCTACAAAGGGGGCCCCCTGGCTACTATAGGGGGGGAACTGCTACAAGGGGGGGCCTGGCTACTAAGGGGGGCTCTGGCTACTCGGGGGGACACTGTACTAGGGGGCCTGACTACAAGGGGGTGGCCCTGACTACAGGGGGGGCTGCTACTAGGGGGGCCTGGCTACTAGGGGGTGCCCTGGCTACAGGGGGGCCCTGGCTACATAAGGGGTGCCCTGGCCACATACAGGGGGGCCCTGGCCACCTACATGGGGCCCTGGCTACTAATGGGGGCCCTGGACTACCTACAAGGGGCCCTGACTACTAGTGAAGGGCCCCTGGCTACCTAAGGGGACTCTGGCACTAAGGGGCCCTGACTAACCTTACTATGGGGGACCCTGACTACCTAATGAGGGCCCCAGCTACCTATTAGGGGGCCCTCTGACTACAAGGGGCGTCTCCTGTATACCTACAGGGGGTCAGCACCTACGGGTGCCTGATTTCAAGGGGGTTACTGGCTACCTACAGTGTGGCCCTGACTACGGGGGGTTCTGGTACCTACAGGGCCCCCTGACTAAAAGGGGGTTCTGGCACCTACAGGGGGCCCTACTACAAGGGGGCCCGGCTCCCTAACACTAAGGGGCTCTGACTACCTCCCCAGAGTAAAGGGGGGGCCCTGACTTCCTGCACACTACCAAAAGGGGCCCAATCCGGAAACTACCAAAAGGAGCCCCCTTCGAAATACTCCTAAAGGACCCCTAACTGTCTGTATAGACCAAAAGGGAGACCCCTAACTCCTGTATAGTACCTAAAGGGGGCCCCCCAAACTGCTTGCAGCCTTTTTTAAAGGGGGACCCTAACTACCTACACTTACCTTACGGGGGGAAACCACCTACCTACAGCCTAACAAATTGGGGACTCCCCAACACCTACCTCACCAAACAAACTGGGTCCCCCAACCTACTGTAGCCTACACTTCTAACGGGGGCCTGCTTTCATTTTGGGGCATTTTATACCCCCTTGGCTGGTACCCCCCCAACCTCCCTGGGGCGGGGCCTACAACTTATCGGGGGGGTCTCCCTCCCTAAATAGGGCTATCAGTTCCCTTGGGGCCCTCCCCCACCTCCAACCCCTTAGGATACTAGGCTTGTACCCGCTCTCCTACCCCTGGGTAGTTTGTACAGAGGTGGGAATAGGTAAAGAAATGCTGGAAAATTGAGGATTCTAAGAGATTTGTGTGTAATTTCTGCAGGGATGAGTTGTGGCCGGGACAAGTCATCATGGCGGTGTGGAACGGATGCAGAGGAAAAGGGAATCGGAACGACTCAAGAGAGAAGAGAACGACTCAGACGTCTCTGGTGAAGTCCCTGACATCAGGGTTATTTTTTACATTGTAATGTGATGGTGACCTTAGCAGGTGTCTGACCTCTATTGGTCTCATATGGCAGGTGTTGTAGGTTATACCTGAGCTGGGTCTGACCTCTATGTGGTCTCTGTATGGCGGTGTTGTAGGTTATACCTGAGCTGGTGTCTGACCTCTATGTGCTCTCTATATGGTGGTGTTGTAGGTTATACCTGAGCTGGTGTCTGACCTCTATGTGATCACTTATTACTATTTGCCTAGGCAATTAAACTATCAGTTCTCTTTGTTTCCTTAGATTCAAATTGTTTGAGATTATGGACCTCTATGTGGTCTCTATATGGCGGTGTTGTAGGTTATACCTGAGTGGTGTCTGACCTCATGTGGTCTACATATGGCGTGTTGTAGGTTATACCTGAGCTGGTGTCTGACGCATGTGTCTCTATATGTTGTAAGTTATATTGGCGGGTAGTGGCAGGCAATGTGTCCCTGATTGTAAGAGTGAGGAACACTGACCCTGTGTAGGAGTTCACATTTACTTTCTTGCTGGTGTTTTTATAAGGTGGTGAGGTGCGTGACTGGGAAAGTGGCGGGTATTGTAGTGGGTGGAGGGGGATATTGTTGTGGTGGAGGGGATTTGTTGGGTGGAGGCGGGATATTGGATGTGGGCTGGAGGGGGGGATATTGTATGTGGTGGAGGGTGGGATTGTATGGGTAGGTGGGTGGGATATTGTGTGGGTGGGGTATTGTATGTGGCGAGGGGATATTGTATGTGGGTGGAGGGGATATGATTGGTGGAGGGGATTGTAGATGGGTGAGGGATATTGCATGTGGTGAGGGGGATATTGCTTGGTGGAGGGGGTATGTATGTGGGTGGGGGAATTGTATTGGGCGAGGGGGATATTGTATGTGGTGGAGGGGATTTGTATGTGGGTGAGGGGTATTGTATTGGTGAGGATATTATATGTGGGTGAGGGGGATATTGTATGTGGATGGAGGGGGATATGTATGTGGGTGGAGGGGGAGTGTATGGTGAGGGGAATATGTGGGTGGGGGGATATTGTATGTGGGTGGAGGGGGATATTGTATGTGGGTGGAGGGGGATATTGTATGTGGGGTAGTGATGGGTGGAGGGGCATATGGATGGAGCTACTTAGCCCTGTGTCTATGATATGTTAGACTGACAAATGTGTGACTACATTGTACTACATAATACAGTGTTTTGCACACTGTATTGTGTAGTAAAATGGGCAAATTTATATCAGAGAGGCCGGTAATATTTTAATGTACAGTAGAGTGGGCCCCCAAGATCATTTCCCCTGTGGGCCCCAGACCCCCCAGTCCGACACTGATGGTAAGTATGCTCAGTATTAGGCTATTTCTGTATTTTCATTCTAACCTACAGCAATACCTTTTTAATAACTACAGTGAAGAGAGCAATATGAATGTGCTACCTCCTCTCCGTCTCTATAGAGTCTCAAACCTGTCAGAAATTTTTATGGTATATCCTGCGGATATAACATTATTGTATCAGACATAAATACTCCTTTGAAGAAGAAATCCAGGTAAAACTGCTGTTCATGTACTAGCTATAATACAGAAACAGTTTTGTCTGGATTTCTCATTTAAGTTGCTTAAAACATCACATAATGTCACGGACCACTCGGCAGTCCCTTGTCCGGACCACAGACGCGTAGTGTCCCTGTTACAGCCTCTAACCACCCCCCCCCCCCCCCCCCTTGCTGCTCCGGTCCTCGTGGCTGCCCTCCCCGATATGCCGAGATTTAAAGAGACAGCACCCAACTGACTGGCTGGTGGCCTTTTGCTGCCTGCGACTTGAGGGGTTTCCTGCCTGTGCTCTGGGTCAATTTGTTGATGTTTGGTGATATTCCCACATTGATCCTGATCTCTGATTGCTGTCTGTCACCTACGTTTACGACGTCTGGTTCCTGTGTTACCTGCACTGCTGTTACTTGCTGCCATGCCAGTCTGCTACCTTCCCGAGACCCATCATCACTGCATGTTCCTGCAGTCCTACGCTCGGCGTTTTGGCTGTCCCCGCGAGCGGACACGTCAGGGATAGCCAAGTCCAACTCGCCTCCTTAGACTCCGCTCCCTGGCGTGATCTAACCATCTTTTGTGGTAACCCAGAAGATTCACATACCCGGCTACCATTGCACATACAGTCCCATAGTGTCAGCCATACAATGTCCACCATAACAGTGCTAACCATACAGTGCCAATACTGTAGCATGTATGTTTCCTGATGGTTGAGGGTCCCGGAGAAGGGCACTGTGGACCGCATGTGACCCCCAAGCCACATGTTGTGCATCCCTGCCGTCACACTGGGAGGAATTGCTGCTGAAACTTTTAGCAGCAATTCCACGGTTCTCCACAGTGAAATCCAAAGCAACAAATTCACACTAAACTAACTGGAGTCGCTTGCGGATTTTCCTACAAACAAAGCAGCATAAAAAAGAACAACACACACACACTACACTCACCTCCAGTGCTTTCACAGCAATGTGTCTCCTGTGCGCTAGTCTTTACTGCACAGCTGGCCTCCGACAATGACATCACTTTCCAGGTGAACACTGTAGCACTGAGACTGGCTGCAATGGACATGACAGGACAGCTGTACAGTGAAGACTAATGGGACTAGAGATGAGTACAGTGGTTTTCTGTTTTAATTTAAACTTTGAAAACATTTTTCTTTGAATTTTCAGGTTTTGCTGTGGATATATGGGTAATCTGCAGCAGAATCTGCAACAGTTGTTTTTTTTTGCAGATGTGGACTTTCCCATTCAACTCATAGGGCAACATCTGCAACAAATCTGTTGCATTTACACAACATAAATTGGAAAGCTGAGGATTTCAAAACCCTTCCATAGGTCCATTTATGTGTAGATTTTCAGAGGATTTTTCTGTAGCATGTGAATAAGATCTCATTCCCTTTGTGGATTTTCTGCAGCGGATTACTTGTGGTATACCAGCAGTCGATCCGCCCTGTGTGAATTTAACCTTGACATTTGTATTTCAGTCTTCCATCATGTAATACATAGTCATCACTTATTTATTCCTTTGTAAATCTCTGTTGTAGATTCCAACAAGATTACAGGTAGTGGATACAGTTATATTTTCCTATGCATTGTTTTCTTTCTACACTACTTTTCCAGATTTACTATTATCATTTATCTCTTGGCATTTTGTCCATTGACATGCTATATCGGAACTAAATTACAGGGGCCCAGTTTTGATAATAGAAAAAATAATTATTTTGTATGAGGTTTTTACAGGAATATTATGATATTTAAAATTATTTGGTACAGTATAAGGCATCATTTGCAATAACATAATGTGGTATATGCCTATTCTCTGAGCATCATGTCATGCTTTTACTTAAAAATGGTGTATGTGGTCCCTTAATTATCGTCTAGTATGCTTTATAACTGATATATACATTGTGTGCTTTATTTAAAACCATGCCCACATATCCGATTAAGTTCAGTTTGATAGAATAAAGTTTATGTTCTTGAATAGCCTCCAGTAATACATGGAGAAATACATTAAAATCAGGGCCAGGACAAGACATTTTTGTGCTCTAGGCAAATAGGGCAAGTGGCATCCCACCTCCCCCATGGAAAATTCAAATGCCTGGTCCTGACCTGACCATAGGACTTGCAGCTGCAGCCTCCCTAGCTAAGTGGGGAGGTTTTAGGTTTAATTTTGATGGAGTTTACAGTGTGGTATAAATTACATGCTATCTTTATTCCAGCAGGTCAGTACAATTTTTTTTTTTTTTTTAAAGTTGCTTTGCAGGATTTTTTTTAGACGAATAACATTTTTATTCTTCCGTCTAGAGACCTGTATGCAGGCTTTCTTTTTGCTGACTGAACTGTTTTCATTACTACCGTTTTCATACTTTTTGACCACTAAGGTTATATATAACTAGATCAGACTTTTACAGATCCAGAGAGATTTTTATTATGTTTCATTTTTTTTATTTTGTTTTTCTTTTTTTATTTGGAAAATAGTATTTTTTTTACTTTAAAACTTTACAATTTTTTTAAATTTTCATATTACAGACAGAGAGGATAATACTAGGGACAGTAAGATGGCATGCCTGGGAGCTTTCATTAGGGTCTGAACTGCCATGACTACTAGTCGGCACCACATAATTGGTGCAGGGAGGTGAAAGGGGACACACCTTCCTGTATAATTGCCTAGATGCCACAATTGTGCTTATCGGACTTATGCCTTGTGCTCTCTTCTTGACAGGATTGAAGTGACGCCTATCTCTGCCTACCACTTGTCCTGGGCGAGCACGAACACTTATGACATAAAAATAATACACTTTGCTATTGCCTGATACAGATGATCTAGGTGTCCCCCATGCCCTGCACTAGGATAACACAGAGTATCACTTTTGCCCATGGTATTTACTAAGTTCTAAAATGGGGAAAGGAACTCGTGAACAAATCTGAACCACCTCCACTGAACCTGACAAAGTTTCTTGGGCTCGTGTAAATATTGTACTTCAAATCTACATAGGGTGACATGTATGTACGTGCAGGGCCGTCTCTTCCATTGGGCCAGGTAGGCCAGTGCCCGGGGGCCCCCAAGCCCAGGCGACTGCCTGCCCGGCCCAATAGATTCACTCACCGCAGCCCGCTGGACACAGTCTTTCCGCCCTGCCTGCGCTTAGTTACTTGTCCCAGGCTGCGCAGGCAGGGCGGTGCGAGCTGTGGAGGTCAGAGAGCAGCAGGGCGGCCCCTTGCTACGCTGCTCCTGCGCTTTACAGTTCACAGCGCAGGCCGGGGCGGCGCCGCCTATCTTCACTGCGGCACCGCCCTGCCTGCTCTTTGAACAGTGAAGCGCAGGCGTGGCAATTGAGCAGGGGCCCTGCGCGCCGGCCCCAGCTATCGTTGCTATGCCGCGCCTGCACTTTACTATTTACAGCCCAGGCAGGGCGGCGCCGCAGTGAAGATAGGCGGCGCCGCCCCGGCCTGCGCTGTGAACTGTAAAGCGCAGGCGCGGCATCAACCAGGCAGCAAGTACTTCCGGCGGTCGGCGGACAGTGTTCTCCATCCCCCGCCGGGCCGCTGGAAAATGTAGTTTTAGTACTGCGGCGCGCAGCCGCCCAGTGGCCGGTAAGTAAAAATTTTTTTAAAAAAAGGTCCCACCTCCACAGCCCCTTCCTCACAGCACCCAGGCACCATTTTAGAGGCGGCAGAAGCAGCAGCAGACGGGTACCAGGCCAACCACAAGACCAGGTACAGTATGGCCCGAGTTGGGGGGGGGGGGCAGTGACTTGATGTCACTGTCCCCCACCTATATGACCATGTCATTGTCTTGTCATTGAGTGGGGAACAGTGACATGGACATATGGGTGGGGGGGGCAGTGACATGACTATCATGTAACTTCTGCTTGTGGTCAGCCAGCCATCCTGACCCATGTCACTGTCCCCCAGAGTCTCTCTTATCATATAGTAATGGCCGGGCCACATAGCAGTTACTATACGATAAGAGAGACTCTGGGGGACAGTGACATGGGTCAGGATGGCTGGCTGACCACAAGCAGAGGTTACATGACAATGTGTGTCCACAGGCCAGTCCACGCCACTTCTCCTAAGTTATATAAATTGCTGCGTAGCCTTGTCTGGGTACAGTGTCTCGGGTCAGGATGGCTGTCCATGACCCTTATAGCCCCTCCATCATGTGGTCAACCATCCTGTGCCCCCAGGCCAGTCCACGCAGCAATTTCTATAACTAAGGAGCTGCTGCATGGTCTGGTTGGGGGGCCCAGTGCACAGTTCTGCCCAGGGGCCCATAATGCTGTTAAGACGGCCCTGTGTACGGGGCTGTGCCAGAAATCTGGCATCTTTCCAGCCCGAAAACTGGCACAGCTCTGTTCGCTATATTTTTAATGAGGCGCACACCAATATTAGGTGCAATATAAAGCGCCTGAGATCGGGGGCCGAGCTGGAGGCGTGTCGCACTACAACCGTACGAAGCTACACATTTATAGCTTTAGTACGGCGCATTACTGCTGGAACAGGTAGAGCACTTTAAAAGTGGTTTACCTGAGCCAGAACTGTCGCTTAGTAGCTAAAATGTGTTAAATCTATGACCTGCAGTAGAACAGGTTCATAGATTCAGGCGCATTCTACGCTACTAATGCGGGCAAAAAAATGGTGTCTGAGCACAAAAAATCTTACATGTCACCCTTAGTGCAGAGTTACCATGAAGAATAGAATGGACACCCTGGTAAAGATCAATACCCCCCACTTTGTCACCAAGGAGAATCTCCTGCTTTACCTGCTAACAATGCACATACGTAGTTTACCTGTAAATTGACAATCAACATAGTTGTCCATGTATGTGATGTGATTGGTAATTATGAAGATCAAGAATATTATAACTTGAACACGGACCATTACACACATTTGCTACTTTAATTTGGAAATACTGTAAAAAGTTAATCAACAAAGTTTAGATTTATTGTATTATAGATGAAATCTGCAAACACACAAGAAATGATGGAACTCATACATGGGATCTAGATTGCTGAGTAGTGGAGGGAATGGGTAATTACTATAAATATCAAAATGATCTTTTATATAATGATCTGATCCTTTAAAATAATGTTACCTCCCAAATGTCATTTCCATTTGCAGTGCAATAATAGTCTTCTATCTACATAGTCACATCAGGCTGAAAAGTTTTTACGTGCACCAGTGTTCAACAAGCAATGTCAGAAATATATTTATCTCCTTCCCCCTCTTTCCCTTCATAATCACTACTGTATCCAACATCTGCCTCCAATCCTAACACACTTCAGGAATAGGAACAATGTTCTAATGACATTAGGAGCTTCAGAATCTGAAGTTCAGTGATGCTTGTATCCCACCACTGATCACAGTGCTATAGCCACAAGTGACGCAAATGGTGAAGATTTTCCATCCAGATGTTTGGCAGGTTAGGGTGCGTCTACACAGCAAAGACCAAATACTAGTTGGATTTCCTGGCCGGTATTTGGTCTTTTTTTGGCACGCAGGGGGACAGCTTTTGTCCGCGGTTTGCAGATTCAAGCCCTCCCCCTTTGCACCCACATGTTTATGTTCTTACCGAAAACTGGGCAGAAGAATGAACATGTTTTAAGTTTTTCGTTTCGCCAGCGGTGTAAAAATCCATCTGGCGGAAAATCCGTGCAATGGGGACTGCTGCACGGATTTTCTATTAAAGTCTATGGGGAAGCCTTGCATGTCAGTTTTCAGACGTTCTGAAAAACCAACCAATAACCCTTGCCGTGGGGACAAACCCTTAATATACACCTTGCACAATGCTGTAGTGTCTCCATTATAAATTGACATGCTGCAGATTTAAAATCTACATGGTTGGTCAATTTACAGATTCTGAATGGATTTTTTTAAAAGCATGTGGAGAAGATTGGTTAAAATCTCATCTACTTTGCTGGTTCTGTTATCTTTTGCTGATTATCTGCTCTCAACATCCAAATGGAGAATCTGAAGTGTATTTACCCTATGTGAACATACCTGAAAGGGGTGTTCCAGGCCCTAACATTGCTCAATTGTCCATCAGAGTTTGAGTAAAAATAGAAGATAATACTCATACTTACCTCCCGGACACTGCCATTCACTCCTGGCTGCCGGTCCGTTCAAACTCTCTGAAGCAGTGGACGGACTTCATTCATGTGACAGCTGCAACCAATTACAGGGCATAGAGGTCACATGCGCCTGACAATATGGCCTGTGATTGGCGGAACCTTTCACGTGAACGATGAACGGTCACTGCTTACTTACTGCTTGAACGCACCGGCAGCTGGGAGTGAACGGGAGCGTCCGGAAGGTAAGTATGAGTCTTAGCTTCTATTTTTACTCATACTCCGATGGGCAAATGAGCAATGTTAGGGCTCAGAACACCCCTTTAAGTCACCACTTTAAGTACCATAGACTGAAATTAACTTATATTATTATACACATTTACAGAACATCGCATCATACTTTACAATATATTTACATACAGGAACGTATCCAGATGAAATCTACTGCGTTAGATTTGTTACTCTTTTAAGGATTCTGAAAATGCATTAAAACCCTTCGTACTACTTGGAGAGTAACGCCTGTTTTGCTTTGGCACAGAATGGTCCAACGTTGAGGAAACCATGTTCTCTACATTTACATCCAATTGTTCTAATGAGTCATTTCTGTTAAACTTCAGAAAATTTGCATCAGTGCTTGTTTCGCCAACATCTGGTATGAAAGTTTTGTTTTGAAATGTTTGCAATTGATACTCGGTCAAGGGCTCGCTTTTAACAGTAGTCCTACTCATCCATTCTTGTGTGTTCAGGTCAAACACAAGTTCTTGCTCAGATATTTGTGTAGTAAGAAATTCATTAGTTGGTTCATCATTTGTAGTAGTATTTAACCAATGAAGAACATCCTCAGCCTTATTTAGTTCATATCCACCACCTGCAAAGTCTTTATGCGCTTCACCCCTTTGGGCTACGTTTGTATTGGGGGAGGATATTCGTTTTTTCCCACTTCTTTTTCTACCAGGTAAAGCAATACCATAGTCTCCTGTGGGCGTTGAAATTTTACCTCTGCCCATTTCTTTTTTGTTTTTACGTGCCTGTCCAGCCACCTCATCTGTGGCAATATCTGTCTTATCAGAGTCATCCAATAATGAGTTTGATTTATTGAAACTAAAGAATGAACCATCATCTGATGAACTATCATTGATGGTATCTGTGTAATATTCAGAAATAGTATTATGGGAGAGTCTATCTGCTAATGGTACTTTTGTAGGAATAGGCCCCGCATCAGTCAATGGAGAATCTGGAACCACAAGGTTAATAGGATTCAACAGATATATTATTTGTTTGAGGTTTAGTTTGAGGCCTGAGTTATCACAGCTTGCTTGAGTTTCCTGCTGTGGTGTAAGATGAGCAGTATTTGTGTTCTTGTTCCCGTATGAAATCTGATTTGTCTCATCCATAGAAAACTTGTTGTGGAGAGAATTGGCTACTTCTGAATTGGAACTATGGAGGTCTTTAAGACTTGTATTAGGCAGTTGTTTTCTAGACTTGTCTTCGTTTTTCATTCTATCTGCTGATTGAACCGTGTTGAAAATATATTTCTGCTTAGGGCTCATCATGGCAACTGTGGAGGTGGAATCTGGAGTTATGATATGAATGGGCTTTAGAAGAGACATGGTATGTCTTAGGTTCACTTGAAGGTTACCGTTTTCATTATATTCAAATGACAACAGCTGTGAGTTTTCTTTGCTATTATCAGAATCATGACCCATCTCATCAATAAAACACTTTGATTCATTGTCTCTGATTGACTTGGGATTGTTGAGTTGATCTACAGAAGGAGTATTCTCTAACTGGTTCAATGTTTGATGTCTACATATCTGGATATTATACTTTTCCTTAAAACGTCGGAGTGCTTCAGTCACTGTGCTGTCTGGAACTTTAATGTTGATTGGGTTCACCAAAGACATTAGAGATTTGAGGTTCACTTTCAGGCTAACATTTTCTGTGCTTCGTTGTTTGTTAGAAGTAAATCAGAATTCACCCCACCACCCTCATCTAAATTCTTAGCTTCTTCTTCGTCTGAACCATCATCAGAAGAACTACTGTCATAAAGCTTATCTTTGTATGCGTAATTTTTTATGGGAATTTCGGAATATTGTTTTTCATAGTTTAGATCTTCTGATTGATTTTTAACTCCATCATACTGTTTGATATACTGATCACCATGTGAATAGTATATCTTCAGATCACTCATTGACTCTGAGGATTCCATATTAGAAGGTTCTTCTAAAGTTATTTCACTTTTAATTAAAGGCATAGTACCTTCATAACTAGTCCATGAAGTTGGCTTTCTTGCAGACAAATAAGAATCAATTATACTTGACTCATATGAACTGTGATCCTTCTTTGATTCATCCTCTGATGAACTATCATACACTTTCTGTGTATTTCCTATATATCCTTTGGGACTAGAAAGAGCTTTCTGGTTTTCATTGTTTGCACTGTGTGAATGGTGTTCTGGTGCTATAGGCAGCTTGATTTTTTCAATTTGGTGTTCTGTAATTCCTGGTAAACCACTTGGAAAAATATCTTTTTGGGAAGAACTCTGCAATGTCTCACTTGCTGTATTTACTGGAACTAAGATACTAATAGGTCTGACTAAAGACTTTGCATGCCTGAAGTTCACAGTTGGGCTTACGTTGTCAAATATACAAAAATGAGACCCGATACTTTCTTCATCTGAGCTGTGATCCTTGTTATCTTTTGATTCCGCATCTGATGAACTACTGTCATAATAAGCCTCCTTACTTTTACTATCATTTGTTAGTATAATAGATGATATTAGATTTCTGTCTTCATAGTTTATGCTACCAGTTGGGAAAAACAGTTTTTCTAAAGGTTCTGTGGCTGAAGGGTCTGGAGCTATGATTTGAATAGGTTTTAACAGAGAAATGACTTGTTGAAGATTCACCTTAGGGCTTTCATTTCCTTTTCTTGGCCATGATGGTTGATTTGGAAAGAGTAAGCCAGAATTCATCGTAATATCCTCATCTGAACTGACATCTATAGAATCATTTGATGAGCTGTTGTCATAAAATGTCTTCTTCTCTTCTCCATCAGTTATCGGGAGGGTAAGTCTTTTATTGTAGGTCTGGTTTTTATTGAATGGCTTATTCCCTGGCTCTACCGATAGTTTTGTATCTTGGTAATGATGCACATTATCTATATCTTCCAGCCTGTGCTCTGGATTGCTATATACACCAACTGGGAAAACCAGTGTTTGTGCAGGACTTCTTACTGGATCAATCTTGGTAGATTCTGGGATTCTGATACTAATAGGTTTTACAAGAGACATTAGATGACTAAGGTTCACTGTAGTGCTCACGTCTTGTTTTTTAGCCCACGTTGCTTGCTTTGTAAGCAAAATAGAAGAATTTATTCTTCTCTTATCTGAACTGTGATCCTCATCCTTTGATTCATCATCTGATGAACTGCTGTCAGAAGATGTTTGCTTATCTTCCGTATCATTTATTGGCCTTGTGGCTAATATAAAATTTTGTTCAAATTTTGGATTGGATGACTGATTTCCTGGTTCATGAGATTGTTTAAGGTGGGTCTCTCTTTCTTCTATACTGTTTTCGACCTGTGGAGCTACAATGTTAATTGGTTTTAGAAGAGACATGACTTGTTGAAGGTTCACTGTAGGGCTTGTATCAATGTTGCTTATCCATGATGCTTGTCTTATTGGAGGTAAACGAGGATAAAGTTTAACCTCCTCATCTGAACTATCCTCTTTAGAATCATCTGATGAACTGCTGTCAAATGTCTCCTTTCCCTCTCCATCAGGGAGGGCAGGACTTTTGTCATAGTCCTGGTTTTTATTGTTTGACTTATTTTCTGGTTTTTCACATAGTTTAATATCTTCAGAATAATATAAGTTTTCTATATCTTCTGTTTTGTGCTCTGTATATCGAGATAAACTACCTGGGAAAAATGGAGTTTGTAAAGGACTTGTAACTGAATCAGTCTTTGTAGATTCCAGAACAGTGATATTAATAGGTTTTATAAGAGACATTAGCTGTCTCAGGTTCACTGTAGGTCTAACGTCTTGTTGTTTAGCCCAATTTGTTTCTTTTGTAAGTAAAATAGAAGAATTTATACTTCCATTATCCGAACTGTGATCCTCATCCTCGTTTGATTCATCATCTGATGAACTGCTGTCAGAAGATGTTTGCTTATCTTCTATATCATTTGCTGGTCTTGTCAGTAATATAAGACTTTGTTCAAATTTTGGATTGGATGACTGATTTCCAAGTTCTTGAGATTGTTTAAGTAGACTTTCTCTTTCTTCTATTCTGTTTTCCACCTGTGGAGCCACAATGTTAATTGGTTTTAGAAGAGACATGATTTGTTGAAGGTTCACTGTAGGCCTTGTATCAATGTTGCTTATCCTTGATGCTTGTCTTATTGGAGGTAAACGAGGATACAGTTTAACCTCCTCATCTGAACTGTCCTCTTTAGAATCATCTGATGAAGTGCTGTCATTAAATGTCTCCTTTCCCTCTCCATCAGGGAGGGCAGGACTTTTGTCATAGTCCTGGTTTTTATTGTATGACTTATTTTCTGGTTCTCCAGATAGTTTCATATCTTCAGAATAATACAAGTTTTCTATATCTTCTGTTTTCTGCTCTGGATATCGGGATAAAGTGCCTGGGGAAAACGGTATTTGTAAAGGACTTGTAACTGAATCAGTCTTTGTAGACTCCAGAACAGTGATATTAATAGGTTTTATAAGAGACATTAGTTGTCTAAGGTTCACTGCAGGTCTAACGTCTTGTTGTTTAGCCTGATTTGTTTCTTTTGTAAGCAAAATAGAAGAATTTATACTCCCATTATCTGAACTGTGATCCTCATCCTCCTTCGACTCATTATCTGATGAACTGCTGTCAGATGTTTGCTTATCTTCTATATCATTTGCTGGTCTTGTCAGTAATATAAGACTTTGTTCAAATTTTGTATTGGATGAATGATTTCCAAGTTCTTGAGATTGGTAAGTAGACTTTCTCTTTCTTCTATTCTGTTTTCAACCTGTGGAGCCACTATGTTAATTGGTTTTAGAAAAGACATGATTTGTTGAAGGTTCACTGTAGGCCTTGTATCAATGTTGCTTATCCATGATGGCTGTGTTACTGGAGGTAAACGAGGTTTCAGTTTAACCTCCTCATCTGAACTGTCCTCTACAGAATCATCTGATGAGCTGCTGTAGTTAAACGTTTTCTTCTCTTCTCCATCACATGTAGGGAGGGTAGGACTTTTATCATAGCTCTCGTGTTTATCATAAGACTTGTTTTCTGGTTCTCCAGATAGGTTGGTATCTTGATAATAATACAGGTTTTCTATATCTTCTGTTTTGTGCTCTGGATATCTTGATATATTGACGGGTAAAAACTGTGTTTTTGAAGGACTTCTTACTAGATCAGTCTTTGTAGATTCTGGGATAATGATATTTATAGGTTTTATAAGAGACATTAGATGCCCTAGGTTCACTGTAGGGCTGACATATTGTTGTTTTACCATAGTTGGTTGGTTTGTAAGCAGAACATAAGGAATTCTATTTCTATCATCTGAACTGTGATCCTCCCTTGGTTCATCATCTGATGAACTGCTGTCAGAAGATGTTTGCTTGTTTTTTTTATAATATGTTGGTCTTTTGGATAATATGTGTTCATATTGTGGGTTTGATGACGGATTCCCAGGTTCTTGCGATTGCTTATAAATACTTTCTTTTTCTTCTATTCTGTTTTCAAAAGTTGGAGCTATTATTTTAATAGGCTTTAGAAGAGACATAACTTTTCGAAGGTTCACTGTAGGACTTGTATCAATGTTGCTTATCCATGATGCTTGTGTTATTGGAGGTAAATATGGATTAAGTTTAACCTTCTCATCTGAACTGTCCTCTATAGAATCATCTGATGAACTGCTGTCATTAAATGTCTCCTTTCTATCTCTATCAGGGAGAGTAGGACTTTTGTTGTAGTCCTGTTTTTTATTGTATGACTTATTTTCTGGTTCTCCAGATAGGTCCTCATAAGAATACAAGTTTTCTATATCTTCTGTCTTGTGCTCTGGATATCTGGATAAACTACCTGGGAAAAAATGTGTTTGTAAAGGACTTGTAACCGAGTCAGTCTTTGTAGGTTCCGGGATAGTGATATTAATAGGTTTTAGAAGTGACATTAGGTGTCTAAGGTTCACTGTAGGGCAAATGTCTTGTTGTTTCACCAAGGTTTCTTGTTTTGTAAGCAAAACAGAAGAATTTATACTCTCATTATCTGAAATGAGATCCTCATCCTCCTTTGATTCATCATCTGATGAACTGCTGTCAGAAGATGTTTGCTTGTCTTCTTTATCATATGTTGGTCGTTTGGATAATATTAGACTTTGCTCATATTGTGGGTTGAATGACGGATTCCCAGGTTCTTCCGATTGGTTAAGTAGACTTTCTCTTTGTTCTATTCCAACCTGTGGAGCCACAATGTTAATTGGTTTTAGAAGAGACATGAGTTGTTGAAGGTTCACTGTAGACCTTGTATCACTGTTGCTTATCCTTGATGCTTGTCTTATTGGAGGTAAACGAGGATACAGTTTAACCTCCTCACCTGAACTGTCCTCTTTAGAGTCATCCGTTGAGCTGCTGTCATTAAATATTTCCTTTCCCTCTTCATCTAGGAGGGTAGGACTTTTGTCATAGTCCTGGTTTGTATAGTATGACTTACTTTCTGGTTCTCCAGATAGTTTTGGGTCCTCATAATAATACAAGTTTTCTATATCTTCTGTTTTGTACTCTGGATATTGAGATATACTGCCTGGGAAAAACTGGGCTTGTAAAGGACTTGTTACTGAACCAGTCTTTGTAGATTCCGGGATAGTGATATTAATAGGTTTTAGAAGTGACATTAGGTGTCTAAGGTTCACTGTAGGGCTAATGTCTTGTTGTTTCACCAAGGTTTCTTGTTTTGTAAGCAAAACAGAAGAATTTATACTTCTATTATCTGAACTGTGATCCTCCTCATCCTCCTTTGATTCATCATCTGATGAACTGCTGTCAGAAGATGTTTGCTTACCTTTCATATCATTTGTTGGTAACCTGGGTAATATAAAACTGTGTTCATATTTTGGATTGTATGACTGAATTCCAGGTTCTTCAGATTGTATAGGAAGACTTTCTTTTTCTTCTATTCTATTTTCAAACCTTGGAGCTACGATGTTAATTGGTTTTAGTAGAGACATGACTTGCTGAAGGTTCACTGTAGGCCTTGTATCGGTGTTGCTTGTCCAGGATGCTTGTGTTGTTGAAGGTAAACCAAAATTCAGTTTAACTTCATCATCTGAACTGTCATCAAAATCAAAAGCTGACCCTTCATCTGATGAACTGCTGTCATATAACTTATTCCCTTCTCCATCCTTTATGTGCAATGCTGGAGTTTTAATGTAGCTCTGGGTTTTATTGTACAGTTTGTTTTCTAGTTCTGGTTTGATTTCTTGATAATTTTGCAGATTATCTATATTTTCCATGCTGTGCTCTGGACAGCTAGGCATACCTATAGGGAAGAATTGTATTTGTGAAGGACTATTTACTGGATCAGTAACAGTAAATTCAGGATTGTTATATTAATAGGTTTCACAAGAGACATGAAATGCCTAAGGTTCACTGTAGGAGTAGTAAGTTCCTTTGTTGCCCATGTTGACTGTTTTGTAAGAATATCTGAAGGATTTTGACTTTCTTCATCCAAACTGTGATCATCCTCATTTTCTATTTCTCTCTCTAGTTGTCTTGCTATATCACATGATGTTTGCTTTGTTGGGAGCAAAACAGAGCTCAATATATATTCTTCATCTGAACTATCATTGTCATAATCAAAATCAATGGACCCATCATCTGGTAAACTGCTGTGATAAGATGACTCCATAGTTTGTGAATCATATTCCATTGCTCTATGCTTTGCAGGCTGATTTTCAGGAGCAGTAGACAGTCTGATGTCTTGACTTTGATCATTTCTGTATTCGGGATATCTTGGTAAACCAATAGGAAAGAATTGCTTCTGTGTAGGACTTTTTACTATTTCGCATGTTGTAGTCTCTGGAACAATGATATTAATAGGCTTTATCAGGGACATTACCTGTTTAATATTGAATTTAGTGCTGTCAGTTTCTTTGGTTAATCTTGTATTGACTATAAAATCCTCTTTTGAGCCTTGATCTTCAACAGAACTGTTTGACCCATCATCAGACAAACTACTGTGAGATAATTCTTGATTAGTGTATCTGAACTGATTACAACTGTTTGACAGATCTCCATAATGGTTTTCAGCAATTTCAGGTTTTGGAGATCCTGGAATAACGAAGTGGATAGGTTTTAATAAAGACATGGCATGTCGAAGGTTTACTGTAGAAAAAACCTGTCCATTATTTGAAGATCCTACGTGCTGTGTAGTAACATGATTCATTACTCTATCTTCATCTGAAGGCTGATCCTCTGCATCCCAATACTCTATTTCATCTGAAGTGCTGTCTGAAAAACTCCCTCTTTTCTTCTTGGGAATAATAATACCTGAATAATCGTGTTCAGGTTTTCCTCCAGAGAGTTGTGTCCTTTCGTCATAATTATCTGCATTCTCTATTGGGGTTACCGGTGCTATGATATTAATAGGTTTTAACAATGACATTAGATGCCTGAGGTTAACTTTAGGACTACTCTCTTCATTGCTTGCCCATGTTACTTTCTTTGACTTAAGCACAAATTGTGAATTCTCTGGAGCCTGTAAATCTTTATGGTTATCCTCAACATATTCACATACAACACTTCTCTCCGGAAGTTCACTTCGTGTGGGCACCTCAATATCAGGATTACACTGCTCATCTTTATAGTGGATTTCTCTTTCGTTATATGTGATGTTCACACATTGAGAATCATCTGGTTCTTCAAAATCCGAATCACTGCTTGAAGAGTTGGCTTTGGACACATGCACTGGCAAACTACCCCCTGGACCATTTGAAGCATGCCTCCTTGATACATTTTCTTCAGAAAACCCTTCATTGTCATACGTCTCAGCTGAGGCCTTTTTATTTGAGTCTTTGGATTTGCATAGGTTTCTCCATAATCTTTCCAAGCAAGGTCTAAGGAACACACCCAGTAAAAAGGCAACTATGAAAGAGATGACTACCGAGAGGGCAACCGCTAGAGCAAAGTCGTCATCTGTTCGCATTCTGGTATTTAGCGGTTGCACATCACGTGGCTTTCTTAGCAATGTTTTTCCTGCATCTGTCTCAAAATATACCTGGTAGACAATCCTTTCCATGTCAGCAATGCAGATATAAAGCCCATCATGGGAACGACTAGGCTCTGATAGTATGAAGTTATTCATCCAGTCAATGTATTGGTTTGTTGATGAGGGTTCTCCTGAGATGAAACCTAGTGGTGTCCACCAAAAAGCTTTCTTATATCCTGCAAAACACAAACACAAATTCTATTGCACAATTTTACTTTCAGGATCTTAAGGAGATTTTTATATCAATGATTGGCCAGTACTTTTATAAAATATATTGCCCTTTCTCTTTAATAATCTTTGCAATCTGAATTGAGCATTTACTTAACATTTACATAATATGCATATAATTTTACCATTTGTTTGGTATTTTATCTATTTTTGTTCCCTATTTTCTCATACATTTTTTCATCCAAATTTGTTCCCTTCTTTGTGAATGGATTAACTATTTTTTTCTGTTTTAGTAACATTTCTGTAATACAGAATGAACAAATAAGGATATGTGAACTATAGAAAAATAGGATGTGTATTTTTAAATGAAACCTTTTGACTTCTATGAATTAAAAACTCTATTAATATGGATCTATTGGGACATGCTGTGTATTGAACACTATTTGAATAAAAATTGAGTGTAAATTATTATTATTATTATTATTATTTATTTTAGAGCACCCTTAGTTCCATTAAAAAAAGGAATATAAATCAAACTTCTTAAATGCATTTTCAATGCATGAAAACTGAATATAATTCTGATATATGGAAGTATAATGAAGCCGTTAACAATATTATAGAGTGCTTAAAGGAACGCTGCCATCAGAAGCAGAGCATTTTTTGTTGAAACCAATATTTCTGGAAAACTATTTTCTTTAGACTTTTTGGCAATATATTTTTTTTTATTTCATTAGTCCTATGCAATTAAATATTATAATGTTGTCCTACTCTAAGGCTATGTCTACGATCTGTAGTCCACACAGGCTGTTTTTTCTCTGCTCGTTTTCTTATACATCCTGTATAATAAGCCAGCTTGTTGAGTTTTGTCGTCATCTTCCCATATCGGGAAACTAATCAATTGGATGGGCCGATGGCAAAAAAACGAGAACCGACCGTGGATTTTCTGCAAAACATAACAAAAACCGCAGTTGTACATCGGACAAAAAACGGTCGAATTTTGGACAGTTTTTGTCTGATGCTGTGTGTACATAGCCTAACTGTGAGAGAAAACTTTGGTATGTAAGGCTGACTCAGATGCTACTTATCTCTATAGTCTTATTACAAATAGTAGATGATGACATAATGATTGCTCTATTGTTCTTTCCACAGGGATAGATGAGACTATACTAGACCACTAGGTCACTAGGCAATGACCAGCAATACATGAAAGTAAAATAAGGTAATCCTTTTCTGAACTGGGAAGGATTTTTTCACACTTAATGGCTGATAATATTTACAAGAAGGACCATCAAGCAATCCTCTCACTGCTGTTCTATTAAAGCTCACAGAGGGGAAGTCTGGGACAAGTCACAAAGTCATGTACATAGGGGAACTTTAAAAAATTATGTAAACAAAAACAACCTTCCAATTAAAAAAAAAATCCACATAATAGTCACATTTTGAAAAGAAAAAAAATGTATGCAGCTATCATCCTGTTAGACTTGAGTCACCAGGGTATTACATGGATGGACACTAATCTAAATAGCCACTATGTAATATTATATTTACCCTGCAAAGGGGAAATGCCTCACTGGCCTCATTTTGATTTACTAGATTTTATGTCTGTCATTAATAACCTATATTAAAATAGATAGAAAAGCTTATAAAAGAATCACGATTACGTTATACAATATAATATCAATGCAATATAGTTTGCAATAGGCATGCAACTTTTTTCTTTGGAATTGTTAATACTAGATACATACCAGTCTTGTCTGTAATGTTACAGGGCAAATATGTAGTTTCCCCTTTTTTAACCACAATTCTTCTAGCGAAGATATATTTGTCCACAGGGGACCTGCAGGATCCTTTAATATGATCTATGGAGAGCAGAGAATGTCCTCTTGTGGAGAGAGGAGTATTGCATGTAACATTCCACTCTTTCTTAATACCCATGGGCAGAGAAGTAAGTAGTTGCTTCAAAGGCAAAATCCTACAGTCACAAGCCCAGCAATTATATGAGAAATAAATGTCTGCCCTCAGAATGTGACTGTACAGGAAGACCAGTGGATTAATACTGACCAGTGCATTGTTGCTAAGAGTTAAAACCTGGAAAATATAACAAATACTCTATATTAGTAAAGTAAGGGCACACTGACTCGATTTCTCCCACATTTTCATATTACGATCACTTCTTTGTGCCTGACAAACATTTGTTAAATATTAAAATAATATTTATGATTTTTTGTCCTACCTTTTCTACTGATCTGTGGTGCATCTCTATTGTAATATAGCTCACATATCTACCAAAAGCCCTTGCAGGTGGAATTGGCTGAGAAGCTTGTCATAGGACAATTGTACACAGTAAAAGCATTGTTAAATTTAATTTGTAGATAAAGGTATAAGAGCTGGAACAGATCTCTGAGTAGGAGGGTGTTAGCGCGCTGGTATTGTGTGTATATATACATACAGTTGAAACCAGAAGTTTACATACACTATATAAAAGACACATCTGCATGTTTTTCTCACTATCTGACATGAAATCAGCATAAACCTTACCCGTTTTAGGTCAATTAGGATTACCACAATTATTTATATTTGGCAAATGTAAGAGTAGTGAGAGAGAGAATTTTAAGGCATTTTTATTACTTTCTGCAAAGTCAAAAGTTTATAAACACTAGGATTACTATGGCTTTTAATTTGGAACAGCTCATATGCTGATGTAATGTCATTGGAAGTTTCTGATAGGTTTATTGGCAACATTTGAGTTATTTAGAGACAGTTAATTGTGTCTCTAGTGTGGATGTTCTTTTATGCACACCAGAAACACATTGCTTCTGTGTGTAACATCATGAGAAAGTCTAAAGCATTCAGCCACAATATCAGAAAGAGAATTATGGACTTGCACAATTCTGGTTCATCCTTGGGTTCAACTTCCAGATAACTGAAGATGCCTCGTTCATCTGTACAAACAATCACATGCAAGTACAAACAAGATCGGAATGTCCAGTCATCATACCGTTCAGGAAGGAGACAGGTTCTCTGTTTCAGAGATGGTCCAACATGTGCATATAAATCCAAGAACAAAAGCAAAAGACCTTGTGAAGATACTGGCGGAAGCTGGTAAGATTATGTCATTATCCACAGTGAAACGCGTACTGTGTCAACATGGGCTGAACGGCCCTCTGCCAGGAAAAAGCCATTACTCCAAAAGAAACATACAAAAACCAGATTAATGTTTGTAAATGCCCACAGGAAGAAAGACCTACATTTTTGGAGACATGTCCTGTGGTCTGATGAAACTAAACTGAACTGTTTGACCATAATGACCATTATTACGTTTGGAGGAAAAAGGGAGAAGCTTGGAAGCCTAAGAACACCATCCCAACTTTGATAGACAGGGGTAGCAGCATCATGTTGTGGGGTTGTTTTGCTGCAGGAGGGACTGGTGCACTTCACAAAATAGATGGCATGAATGAAGAAAGAAGATTATGTGGCAATACTGAAGCAACATCTCAAGACATCAGCCAGGAAGTTACAGCTTGGGCGGTAATGGGTCTTCCAAATGGACATTGACCCGAAGCATACTGCCAAACTGGTTACAAAGTGACTTAAGTAGGCGCCATCACAAAGCCCTGATCTCAATCCTATTGAAAATTTATGGGCAAAGCTGAAAAGGCCGGTGCGAGCAAGGCGACCTACAAACATGGCTCAGTTACACCAGTTTTGTCAGGAGGAATGGGTCAAGATTGCTACCAACTGTTGTGAGAAGCTTGTGGAAGGATATCCAAAATGTTTGACCCAAGTCCTACAGTTTAAGGGCAATGCTATCAAATACTAATGAAATGTATGTAAAATTTTGGCTTTGCAGAAAGTAATAAATTGCCTTAAAAATTCTCCGTGTCTCATTATTCTGGCTTTTGGCAAATATAAATGATTTTGGTTCCTAATTGACCTAAAACAGGGAAGGTTTATTCTGATTTCATATCAGATAGTGAGAAAAACATGGTGTCTTTTTATGTAGTGTATGTAAACTTCTGGTTTCAACTGTAGGTATTATGTTGTGCACTGCACTTACTAACATGACTGTTTTTAATCAGATGTGGCGCATGTTTTACATCCTGCTACATAATGCCACACACTTTTCATGTGTAATTTTTTAACAACAATTACAACAATAAGTAGGATCTGTCACCAGGTAATGGTTTTGATATTTACTTGCTGTATTGTTTACTGCTGTGAAAATTAATCATTTAAAGTTTAAGTAATAAACCTTATAAGAGGTTGCGCCACTATAGACAATTATCATCTATCCACAGGAGAGGTGAGAAATATCTGATCCATGGGGATCCCACCACTACAACTCCCACCAATCACTAAAACAAGGTCCCTGAGTGCTCAGCTACCGTTTGGGGTATGACTTTTAAAGAAGCAACAATGACATATTCGGTATGCCTGTTCCCAAAATCTTTTACCTGGAGACCCCAATAGAAAGGATGGGGGACTCAGGGCCCCAGCTTTAGGAATTGGTGGGGGGTTCTGGCAGTTAGACCCACACCGTTCAGACATTTATCACCTACTATATCCTGAGGATAGGTGATAAAAGGACGGGGCCGGACATGGGGGGCGCTTAAGGGTGGCCCCCCCATACCCCGCATAGGGCAAAGGGGGCGGAGTTTAGGGGGGGAGCCGGAAATTTTAAAACCGGGGGCCCCCGCGGGGGGACAACCGTGGTCTGCGCGAAAAAACAGAATCCCCCCCCTCCCCCATTGGGGGGGGTGGGGGGAGTTTAGGCTCGCTTGGCTCCCATTTCTTTGAGACTGGGCGGGGAAGGTTGGGGGTCCACGGGGGCGTTTTGGGGGAGGGTTTGGAGTGGTTAGCCCCTAGGTGGCTTTTGGGCCCTGAAGCCGGGGGGGGGCGGCTGGGGGAAAACACGGGGGAAGGGAGGGGGTTTTACCCGACCTTGGTGTTTTATTTTTTTAGCTCCAAGGATCGCCCCAATTTGGTTTCGTTAGGTGTTGCGGGAAAATGTTGGAAGGGGTTTGGGGGATGGTTTTTTTTTAAAATGGGGATTTAGGGATTTAAAGCCATTTGCTTCCAGTTATTTGTTATTTATTTGTCTGTTAATAAAACGGCTGCTGTGGCCAATTTATCCAATCCATGGCTCAGTGTCTTTATTCAAGATATCTGGGGGAGGGGATTGGAGTGTTGGCTAAGCGCAGCAGAGGATAGGCGTTGTTCAGGGTCATGTCTTTGGTGGCAATACATCTTCAATGACGCAGACTGAAACAATTGTGCGGGTGTAAATTTATACATTTTTAGAAGTATGTAATGGTTCATAACATGATTTTTTACCTGTGCCATCTCCCAATGGAGTAATAGGGAGATAACATAGGTAGTGCTTCAGTCAGTGGGCGCAAGGCACAAACTTTCCCACTGTGTCTATTCTTTCTATAAGTCTCCCTTTACCATGTTCATTCTATTTTTGCCTAATATCCTTATTTAATCTTTCTGCTTAAGTATAATCTAGTATTGCACTACTGATTCCACCATTTGGAAGCCTGCAGGAAAATCGGGCAACCAACAAGAAGCCAGCCATTCATACAGAATATAGGAAGTGGTTGCCTGATTTTCCCACATACTGCTGATTGGTCGCCCAAAACGTGGATCAGACTGAATCGTCTCAACCCGAACAGCAATACTAGTTTAAGGGCCTCATGTATGAAGACTGTCTAGGTCTAAGACTTTCTTTGTTTTTTTCAGTGCACTATATGAAATTAAAGGGGGGGGCTCTGATTGATTGAGTGATTGATTGATTGATTGATTGATTGATTGATTGATTGATTGCTATGGGCAACAAAGAAAGTCTTACACCTACACATTTTTTATACATGAGGCTTATAGTTGTCTTATTGCTCTGGCTAGAACGGTGTCAGGGCAGGCAAGTTCATGTACAGATTATTATTCGTATAGTTCATTATGTATAATATGCATGAGTCAATCACCTGAAGATTTCTTAAGTCTCTAAATGCATCTGGATCTATTTTGTGAATTCTGTTATCTCCCAGATCTAGGATCTGAAGCTCTGTGCAGTTGACAAAGTCATCTCTCTGTATCCGTATAATACTGTTGGCAGATAAATGTAGCGTCCGTAGAGATGTCAGTTTTCCAAGACCTTAAATTGTAATAGAAGACATAAAATGTTGGTATAGAGTTCATATGCAGTATGTTTATTGACCTGTTCCTGATGAAGACTTTTTTGGCAATTTTTTTTTAGGACACGTTTTGTTTTTTATTCATACCATTTAATGTACCATATACAGGCAGTCACCAACTTATAAACAGGATAGGGGCTGTAGGTTTGTTCTTAAAGGGGTTGCCTCACTACAAGGATTGCTTTTTATGTTAAAGATCTTGCAAAAACAAGTCACTTTGCAATATGAGTCCATTATCAGTATCCTACCTATTCTGAGATATCCCCTCTTGTATGTGCTGCATCAGCTTCTCAGGTCGCTATAGCTACAGACCTGTTTGATCTCTCATGATAGGCTGCCAGCACTGGTTGCTATAGCTACAGACCTGGCTTCTACTGCAGCCTAGTGGAAGTCAGTAAACATGTCCTGAATTCAAAGTAAAACCTAGAAAACAGGACTGAGGTAAGATGAATCAATGTAGTGAGAAAACCTCTTTAAGTTTAATTTGTGTGAAAATCAAAACAGGTACATTTATTAAATGTAACTTTTTTTAGTTTTGCATAGTGCAAAGAATGGTTTTTGCATTTGTTTTGCTGTCTGTGCCCCTGCTTAGAAGATTTCACCTCACTTTCTGTCTATCTTGTGCTGGCACTTGTAGTTCTACAGCTACTAGCTGCTGTGGAACATGGAACTACAAATGTCAGTATGCTACAACAACACGTTAAACACATATATTAATCAGAACCCATACCCTGTTCCACAACTACAAATGCCAGCATGCCACACATGTACTAATTGTATGAAACAATACAGTACAGTACTGTATTTTACATTGAAGGTAGCCAGGGAGGGACCGGGAGCAGTAATAACAGACCTTCTGTGTCGGATCTGACAGCACAAGACAAGAGCGGCATGAGGGAGAGTCATATCTCCCAACTTTTAAGATCATCAAAGAGGGACATTTAGGGCGACATGTATGAACAAGGCTGTCCCCAGTTTTTGGCATCAAAAAGCTTTGTAGCTTTTCATAGATTTTGACAATCGACTCCAAATTTGGCCAAAAATCCCCTGCGGCGCTTTTTAATGCCAAGATTTGGGGTTTTTGGGGGGCGTCGCCCACTTGTAGTTTAGACCTTTTAGCCCATTGACGCCAATCTAGGGGCAGAACAGTTAGATTGTTTGTTGGCATAAAATACCTTATGTAAAACTGCAGAAGAACGGGCATACATTCGGGGCCCTTCTCTTTGCAAAAAAGCTTTTAAAACTGGCGTCCCACCAAACCTTATAATGTCCCCTTAAAGTTTACTGTGTAAAGGATTCAATTTTGAATGCATAGTGATACACTTAAGTTTTTATTAAAATTTTAATAAAAGTATCACCGGAATATTATTAAATTATATTTAAAGTTAAGCAGAAGTATTTTTGGAGTAAAATGTAAGTTTTTGATCAAATTTTTTTTCCCCATGTAAAAAAGAGGGAAATTCAAGAGAAAGAGGAAATAGGAAAAATTTTAAAAAAAAAGGCTTGGGCCCCTAAAAGGGGAAGTATGGGGGCTGTTGTGCCGGCGTGAAGACAGAGGCTACCAATGCAAGACGAGTGGGCAGAATGAAGGTAAAAAAGAGCTGCTGTGCTGTGTGGCCCAAAGGAGGGGGCAGAGGAAGGCTTGCCCATTTCCTTTATTAGGGTATCTGATAATGACGCCGCCGAGCCAACCCCCAAAAGTTTGTTTGTAACTGGGAGAAGTGTAAGTCAGAACGTTGAAATTTGGGGGTTTTGTTGTAGTAATTGAAAAAAAAATATTTTGGAGTAGAAGGGTTAATAGACTGCAATTACACAGAGCACTTTTTAATGTGTTCAATGGTTAGGATATCTAAGGTTATATTTTAATAGCTTAGCTATGTATGGACACAGCAATGCCAAGTATGCCTATAGTGCTTATTTTTTATATGATAAAAAGGTAAATGGGGTATATTAAACTTTTAATATTTTTAAAAAAATTTAATTCTTTTTTTACTTTATTTTTTAGACATGCTGAAGTTAACCAATAGAGGGACAACACACTGTATTTTACGAAAGGGGGCTTTTAAATTGTAGTAATCCCACACTCACCATGTGGGGAGAAGGCTCAGCTTATTTTCAAACATTATAATGGGGAAATATCTCTCTTTAGGGAGAGCCACCAAGTTAGTGGGTGAAGATTTTTTTTGCCCTTCGCACCTCATGAACAAAGGCTTATGGGAAAGAGCTGAAGAGCTCATTAGCACCCTGTATTGGATGAAGAAACCCTAAATTAAATGTAAAGAAGGTTTTGCATGTGAAAAGGATTTAAGCCATGCCGATAAGTTCTCTGAGAGGCTAAAAAGCAAAAAAGGTGGCTCTCCCAGGGAGGATTTTCCCCCCCTTCTAAACCCTTCGCTCTCATCCGAACCCAAAATTTTTACTCTGCATGAAGAGGGAAAATACCCAAAAACATTTTGTAGATGACTCATTGGCAGGTTTAAAATCCTTTTTCACATTGCAAGATCCTCGGGTTTTTAATGAATTGAGTTTACTAAATTCAATAGATGGCGCAGTGACGTTTAGTTTTTCCCCATAAGCTTTGCTTTTTTCAAACTTATGATATACAGTTGAAAACAAAAAAAGTCGGGAAGGGGTTTAATCCAGATAGCGGATTCACATCTCGAATTATAAAATTTCTGTTTTCAAACAAATTTGGAAATAATTAGATTAGGGATTTATAAACTCGTATATCCACTATTACGTTTAATGACTTCTGATTTTTGGGTTTTATGCATAAAAAATTTTTATATACTAAAATGGGGGCATACATTTCTTAAAAAAGAAGAAATTTTGGTACTCTCTTTTAAATTTTTCCCAAAAACTTTTTTTTTTTATATATCCGTTCATGGGGTTTTTCAAAAATTTTCTACAGGGGGGGGGGTTTCCCTAGCATTTTTTAGAAACGGATTTTTTTACTTTAAAAGGGTTTTATCGTTTTAATTTTTATGCTCTTCAGCTAATTTATGAGATTGGTTGAAATCCCCGGCCGAGTTTCCTTCAGCAGGCTTTTTTCTCCCAGCAGGGGGGCTCTTTCCCCTAGCAGGCGGGGTTTCCTTCAGCAGGCGGGGCTCTCCCTTTAGCAAGGGGTTTTCCTCAGCAAAGGGGGCCCCCCCTTTTTCTAGCAGGCGGTCTCTCTCCAGAGGGTCTCCCTCTCAGCGGCGGTTTCCCCTTTAAAGGGGTTTCCTTCAACGGTGTCTCTCCTTCAGCAGGCGTTTTTCCTTCAGCAGGGTTCTCTCCTGCCAGGGGGGTCTTCTCTCAGCAGGGTGGGTTTCCTTCAGCAGGGGGGTCTCTCCCTTTGCAGGGGGTCTTCCCCCTCAGCAGGCGTCTTCCTTCGCAGGGTTTCTCCCTCGCAGGAGGTCTTCCTCCAGCAGGGGTTCTCTCCCCTTCCCGCAGGGGGTTTTCTCTCAGCGGCGTTCTCTCTCAGCAGGGGGTCTCTCCTTCAGGGGGGGGTCTTCCCCTCAGGGCGTTTTTTCCCCCGAGGTGTTCTCTCCCCCAGGAGGGTTTTTTCTCCCACGGCGGGTTTCCTTAGGGCTTTTCTCCCCAGAGGGT
>JAODAL010006982.1:0-129086 GCA_025379985.1 Phyllomedusa bahiana
TCCCCCAAAACTTACATTTCCCACTTCCCCAAAGGGTTTGCTACATTACCCAATGTACCCCAGAGATTAGATTATATGCTGTTCCCCAGAGATTACAGTACACACCATACACGAGAGATTACATTACACACCATACACCAGATATTACATTACTCACTGTACAATAGAGATTACTACATTACCCACTGTACCCCAGAGATTAGTTTACACACCGTACCCCAGATATTAACTGCATTTTTTCACCTTTACCCCAGAGATTACATTACACACTGAACAACAGAGATTATATTACACTATACCCCAGAGATTATTACATAACACACTGTACACCAGAGACTACATTAGACAAGATACCCCGGAAATTGTTTTGGGGATAATACATATATTGAACACAGACACACTACACACTTAGGGTATGTTCCACACAGCTTTTTTAGGCGCTTTATTTCCGGCGAGCATTTTGCCACGTGTTGTGAAATTAAACGCAAAAAAAATGACCGAGCAATTTAAAAATGGAGAGAGCAATTAGAGAGCAGGGGATTATGCGTTGTCCCTCCCGGGGGTACAAGCACGATCGTTATGGTACACGGGGGGGGGGATAATTGACATGTAAACTGTTAATGGCGTCCCCCTATGCTTTGGAATTACGTGCTGATCAGCGCGTGGTTCCAAAACCCCCAGCTTATTGCGGCGCGTACTATACGGCCTCAATAAGCCGTGTGAACATTCCCTTAGGGGGGGAAATTCACATGACAGTTTTTCAGCCCTTGACATGACTTTTGTGCTTGTTGGAATTTCGGGCGGGCAAATGACCAGACTGCCCGAGGCAGATTCTCCCTCCTGTCCATTAGTTTCTGTTAGTGCATAAAACACCTTGAAGAATTCTTTGTGGGCACTGAAAGTTTTTGCGGCGACAAATTTACTCCAGTAAAATCAGTGTCATCTAAACGACACTGATTTTACATGGGGTTATAATGTAAATCAGTTTTCCTGCCAGATTGGACACCGGTTTCTGAGCAGACCCAGCACTGAATCGGTCCCAGAATCAGCATTCATATCTTCCATGTGAACGTACCCTTAAGGTATGTTCACATAGTGTATAGCGGGGCGTACTGTGCACTCTGCTATATGCCGGGTGTTTTAGAAGTACACGCTGGCCAGTCCACACTTCTAAAATGCTGCGAAGCCGGCCCCGTTCACTTTAATTTTCCCCGGCGCGCAAGTGCAGTGAAGACATGACATTGTTAGACACATGGCTGTACAGTATATACACATCTCACATATACAGTAAGTACATTACATGCACATACAAGGCCTAGCACCCTTGTCCCCACCTTACCTGTCTCCTGTAGTCTGGTGCTGTTGGCATTCGACAAGAGCTTCCCTTCTTCTCTGATGAGGGCTGAGCATATACAATGGGAGGGAAAGAAACAGCCCCAGATACAGAGTGTGCTGGACTTTGAGCAGTGTTCTGATTGGTGAAGCAGCCCCTGCTGATCTCCTGCCTACCAATCCAGCTCTCAACTCTGCACTGACACTTGAGGCTGCTACTTACTTTGTCCCCCACTCCACCAAGATGCTCTCCCCACTTACCTTATTCACATGCTTTCATATGATTATTTTTTTATTGAAGTGTCTAAAAAGTGTGTGGGGGGGCGTCCCCCACCTAGCAAAAAGTGGGGGGGACCAGTCCCCTCCGTACCCCCCTAAAGTTACACCTATGCCACCCATGCTTTACGGTTGTATTATTATGGTGGCTAGCGTTAAGTGAATAGCTGCTGTTATTTAATAGTACGTTGCAGTGCAAAAAGAGGTTAAAGACACATCAAAATGGAGCTTTTTTGACAAAACAAAATAAAACAAAAAAAATATAGAATTGAAAAAATTAAATAAAAATATAGCACAAAATTCTACAAATTGCTGCGTGTGTGAATTCAGCCTAAATCTCATCAGCTTCTTCAATTGGAAGGTGAAAGTACAGGCCTCTCTAACAATAAGCTAGTACACATAGGAGTTAAGGCTGTAATAGTAATAAGCTGAGATAAGAATACTAATCCTGAAAATGAGCAGACAGGATCTTCTGCATTTAGTAGGTAGTCTTCTCAATTACTATGACATCACTGGCGCAGCTCTTGCACTTCGATTCCCTAAGTCTGCACTTTTTATAGCAGTACTGCCACGTTGTCCTGTAAAATCTGCTGCCTCATTGAAAACATTACGCTACTGTCTGGGTGTCGTGTTGCAGAGCCGTTAATTTAACCATAGTAGATGTTTTTAGTTAGTTAGGTCAGGTATATTCTATAGACAAGCTCTACACAGCAGGTAGATGTGTACGATCCCCTTCATTTTATCTGAGAGTCCTGTATAAAATATGAAAAGTCCATGTTTTATGCTGAAATTTTTACCCTATTGCAATTACTGTGCCTTCAAGTCAGAATCCACATATATGAAATTGTATATATGTTTCTATAACCACCAACCTTAAAATAAACGTGTCAGGTGGTTTATGCTGTTCTATCTGAGCGCAGAATGTCATAGGAGTGAAGCTAATTTCTGTCATATATAGGTTTATAGGATTCGGAGCTAGATTTTTGAGTAAAAAGAGAAAATCCTGATAGGACTCCTCAAAATACAGTGAATCCTACTAACCCTGCCGACATACAGTGATTGACAGCTTTCTATGTATCAGTGTGTGTTCAGAGCAAACTGTCAGTCACTGTATGTGGGCAGAGTAAGCAGTACTGTTTTAGTTTTAAGATTTTCTCTGCTTTTTATTCAGAAATACAGCATTAAATCCATATGAACAAGTACATCATGGAGATCATCTTCTTTCCCTATATCATATCCTGCTCTTAGATGGGGTAGCATAAACCACCTGACAGGTTTGAGTAAAATAGAGAAAATCCTAAAAGTGAAACTGAAAGTACGGCACATAGAATAACTGGCACTCATCTCTGTACACACACTGATAAAAGGAAATCTGTCCATCAGTGCATGTGGGCAATGTTCAGCTTTTTGCCACATTTTTTGGATTTCGGACACTCCATTTAAAAGAACAATAACATAATCTGCCGTTTTCCAATGGATTACAGAACATCTCTAAGGGGCGACATTTATGAATCCTGGCATTGATAGGCCAGTTCTAACTAGCTTTAAGGTGGTGTAGAATGCATCACAATGTATGAACCTGTTCTTCTGTAGTTTATACATACAGGCGCAGTCTAGTGCCAATACGACAAGTCTGGCTCAGGCACCACCTTCAACCTGGTCTGGCTTTACTAACTGTTCTGCACCTAGATTTGGCGTAAAAGAATCATAAATGTGTCTACTTCTAAGAATGTGGTGCGACGCCCCCAAAACGACCCTAATCTTTGGCGCACTAAAAAGTGTCTTTGGTGCATTACAAAGGCACTTATCGCGCCAAAGTTTGGAGTGCACCTGTTCATACATTTTTATTTGGCTCAAAGTACACCAAAAAACTGGGGCAGCCCTGTCCATACATGTCGCCCTAAGTTTTTATCAAATCCATCGGTTTTGAAATCAGACCTTAGGAAATCCGAGCTGTGTAGACTACAGCTCGTATTGTCTATTGAGGTCTATGGAGATGATTTTACAGTCGGAATTTTGTGAATTCTAAATGCTGAATCCGCTTAAAAATCTGACTGCAAACTAGTCCCATGTAGACATAGCCTTAAGGCATACTTGCCAACCCTTCCAGATTGAGCGGGAGGCTTCTGCAAACGAGGGTCCCCTCCCGGAAGGGTAGTGAAACGGGGTTAGTTCAGCCTTGGGATGACAAAAAACCACCGCTGGCGGACACTAATCCCAAACGATAGTAATGGAGAGGCATCTGTCTGATATCTCTATTACTATCACTGAAATTAAATGGCAAAAAAACAGACACAAATTGCACAAAAAAACTTTTTATTTAAATAAACACTCCCTGACATCCGCCCTCCTTAACCATTTTATTAAATCAATCCAACACTGGTCTGATATAATCCAATGAGTCCGACATAGTCCAAAGGGGAAACCTATATAAAAATCAAAACCTATCACTCCATAACCTCTCAATAACCTTGTACAGATGTGGCCACAGGTACGGAAGTGCTGAAAAGAAATAGAAGATGTTTTTGTGGTCAATTTTGCAGGGATGAGTCGTGGCCGGGAGAAGTTGTCATGGCGGTCTGGACAGGATGGAGAAGAAAAGGGAAAAAGAAAAATCCCAGTCATATAAGAAGTCTCTGAGTCCCTAGATGTAACTGCACTGTAGTCACTTAAATGTCTGCAGAGCCTGTGTACACTGTTATCTACCACTATATGGTCACTGTATTGAGTTAATATATAGTCTACAGAGCCTGTGTACACTGGTGTCTACCACTTTGTGGTGACTGTATGGTAGTAATATACAGTTTGTAGAGCCTGTGTACACTGTTATCTACAACTATTTGATGACTGTATAGTGGGAATATTGGTTGTAGTGTAATGGTTTAGGGTCAGACACAGTTTAGCGGTATCTCCCAACTATCCTGGATATTAAATAGACTATCCAACCTCCAAGAAAGCTGGGTGACGTCAAAACCCTAAATTAGCTTTCTTCCAGAGCCGTTACACAGTTAGGTGGAGTGGGTGTGACCTTTTGTAATGGGTGTGTGGCTTGACACAGTGACATTTTTTACTGTGTGTCCCACAGATTCAAAATCTCCCTGATGACCACTTTCAAAAGTTGGCAAGTATGCCTTAGGGTAGCATGAACCACCTGACAGGTTCCCTTTAAAGTGTCTCCAGCAAATTAAGCATCCCAAAGCCCAGCATTGCAACAGATCACATATATGCATTTCTTTCCAGCAAGGTGGACACCACTAGACTTCTTGCCCTACAATAACAAACCTATAGAGGTACACTTGGGATTAACAAAACCACTTAAAGGGGTTTTGCCAAGAAATGAGTTCCTTACCTCTTATCTGCTTAGGGGAGAAGATAAACTCAGCATGCAGCGTCATGAACGGCTGCAGGGGTGAGAGGGGGGGGGCCCGAGCAGAGAGCGAGGAACAGGGAGCGTCTGCAATGTTTACTCAAATAATCACATTACAACCAGTGGATTCTCTATACAGCAGACAGCCTCATACACTGCACTTTTCTCCCCAGTCCCTTGCAAGCTGATTCATGTTCCCTGTCATCAGATAAGAAGTGCAAACACGCAAGCACGGCCAGATCAGCTGTCAGTGTCCTGGTCGTGTCTAATGTAAACTGTCAGGAAACTAAGGGCATGTAAAGAAAGCTCTAGCTCTCAGATGCTTCACTTTTTGTAATCACATATATTTAGAAAAGTGATTAAATACCCATTTTGGAGGATCCCACGTCAACATTACATCGTGGCAAAACCCCTTTAAGTTCCAACCCTTTTTTAGCCTCAGTGAAACTGATGAGGTCTGTACCTCCACAGTTTTAGTTAATTTACTGCGCTATAGGGATCTATGGTGCTGTTCGTTTTGGTTCAGTAGAACTTTAGTGGTCGAGGAATTACACTGGCTAAAAATGTTACTTTAGTACAGTATTACTATTCCTATGTATTTATGCCCAGCGACATCCTTATGAGCTGAGTCATCTTGAAAGGTATAAACTTTGTTGCTTGATTTAGAAATCAAGGGTTAAGTGAGTCTTGTCGAGTCAGGAAAGTGTCACTGGTTTTGTGTAACTGCAGCTACAGGTCATGGTAAAGTAGCAGCCTCAATCTAGACATACAGGAGTAAACTGATACCTCTATCTGGGTGGCAGATGTGGGTAACTAAATAGGGGCATACAAATACACACCCTGAAATAAATACCTAGCTACTCTATTTCTACAACTTAGTTTCTGTTTTAGTAATAACCACTGTGGCTAGGCTTCTTTCACTTAAGATTACAGTGAGCTGTGTACATGATTTAGGTTATACTTGTGGTGTATAATTCCAGAAATAAAAGCAGAGGCATTTGCTGTCAATATTTATTCAAAAGGGAATGATGATAAAAGAGACTGTAATTTCCCGGTGGTGTTACATTTATAGATTTAATACTACTATAAGGTAACAGGAATCTATCCTTAGGGCAAGTCTATATTATAGATGCCTTAAAGGGGTTGTCTCACTACATTGATTCATCTTACCTCAGTACGGTTTTCTTGGTTTCATTTTGAATTCAGGGGCGTGTTTACTGGATTCTACTAGGCAGCAGTAGAAGCCAGGTCTGTAGCTATAGCAACCAGTGCTGGCAGTCTGTCATGAGACATCAAACAGGTCTGTAGGTATAGCAACCTGAGGAGCTGATGCAGCCCATACAAGAGGGGATATCTAGGAATAGGTAGGACACTGTTAATGGACATATATTGTGACTTATTGTTGTTTTTGCAAGATCTTTAACATAAAAATTAATCCTTGTAGTGAGACAACCCCTTTAAGAATTATTCGACAGGGGTCTAGAAATGGCTTGTGGAAGATTAGATGGCTCACTTCTCTAAACTTCTCTGAGACAGAGCGCTTAGGGCAACATGTATGATCTAGGCGCATAGAGGCCAGTTCAATAGCTTTTAAATGAATGAATGTATGGACCTATTCTACTGCGGGTCATACATTTCTAGTTCTACTATGACAACTCAGGCTCAGGTAAATCACTTTTAATTTGGTCTACCTGTTCCAGCAGTAATGCGCCTAGTTTTGCTGTCCTCCAGTCATAAATGTGTAGAATTGCCCCCTCATCTTAGGCACCTTACAAAGTGCAGCAGACGCCGCATAATGCGCCTAATTTTGGAGTGCACCTGTTCATACATCTAGAGAACAGGGCTGCGCCAGTTTTTGGGCTGAAAGGACACCAGAATACTGGCACAGCCCTGTACATACATGTCGCCCTTAATCTTTCTAATAAGTTTTACTCCAGCAGAAAAATCCAAGTAAAGTTTTATAGTTTTTCTACAACTATAAAGTAAATTATACCTATAAGGGTACGTCCACACGACAAAGGACAAAATACTTGTCGAATTCCGAATCCTTAAACCGCATTGTCCAATGAATATTTGAACAGAATTTTACACAAGAACCCAAGGATTTTAATCTTGGTTTCCTTTTCGTATTTTCATCAGATTTTAACACGATTTTCGGATTGTTTTTTAATTGTTTTTGTATCGTACAGTACAGTTTTTGGATGTGGGTCCTCTCTACAGAACAGTGTGGTACTAGATGTTCTGTACTGCTCTTTACTCCTAGCGAGCCCCACACAATCGCAACATGGGAACAGTGGTATATTACCGCTGGCCTCACACTGAATCACCCGCAGCCGGAGTGCGCTCTATTATGATCTATGGCGTTCACTTCTGCTATGTGTACTTTCCATTCACGAAGTGTTGTAAGAAAAACTTCCGTGCTGTCTGTGACGTCACCATGACCCGCAATGCATTGTGGGCATTGCCGGGCACGGTGACTGACAATTGCCATCAAAACCAGTATTGTGAAATCCTGCTCTGTACTGATTTCTATTGTATCGGTGATCTGGAGATCATCCACCCAAATCCCCAATGGGGAAAAGTGAAAAGAAGGTGAAAAAGTAAACCACAAACATGTAAAATAAATTAAAAACATGCATACTGCCCTTTTCCTCTTTACAAAGGGCAATTGCCCCCAAAAATGTAAAAAATAAATAAAGCACTCATATTTGGTATCGCTGCGTGCGTAACAACCTACCTTATAAATCTGTCATATTAATTAAACCATACTGTGAATGTTTTTTTGTTTTTTTTCACAGCATTCACAGAATTGCGATTTTTGTTCATCCCACAGCACATAAAATGGATTAAAAAGCAATCAAAAACTCATATAAATGCCAAAGTGGGTGTCAATTAAAACATCAGTTCATCCCGCAAAAAGACCCATTACACAGCTCTGTATATGGAAAAATAAAAAAAGTTATGACTATCAGAAGAAAGCGATGCATAAATATTGTTTTACACGATAAAGACACTTTTTTTTTTAAGCGCTTCAACATAAAACAGCTATGTAAATTGGGTATCGCCGTAATTGTCACATGCCCAGGGAGTAAAAGTAAATTAGTAAGTATTTAAAGTATTTTCTTCACCCTGTCTTCCTAAAAACGGATTTAAAACCGGATGAAAAGCCTTATACCCCCAAAAAATGATACCAATAAAAATGTCAACTCATCCCACAACATGTTAATACATTCCGCGCCTACACATCTTCGTAAACAGAAAAATAAAAAAGTTATGGCTCTCAGACTATGACGATGCAAAATGTGTATTCCTTTTTGAATAAAAGTGTTTTTATTGTGTAAGAGCAGTAAAACATAAAAAACAGGATTGCTGTGTTTTGTTCAAAAGCCTTACAAAAACCTTAATAAAAACTGATCAAAGCATCATATGCACCTCATAATGGTACCAATAAAAACGTCAACTCATCTTGCAAAAAACAAGCCCATAATCAGCTCTGTATACAGAAAAATAAAAAAGTTATGGCTGTCAGACTATGATGACATAAAAATGCAAATTTTTATAAAAGTATTTCTATTGTGTAGAAGTAATAAAACAAAAGAAAATACATTTTATATTTTTTTTTAAATTGTACCAACCCGCATAGTAAAGTTATTGTGTCATTTATACCACACAGCGAACGTTGTAAAATTGAAGTCCAAAAAACAATGGTGGAACTGTGTTTTTCTCCTCCATTTTCATGGCCCAATGCTAAAAAAAACTATGGAACACCTGTGCACCCAAAATGCAAAATACACCCCTAAATGAAATCCATGAGGTTTGTTGAATCCAAAATGGGGCAACTTCTGGAAGGTTTAACCTGTTCTGATACTTTGGGGGGCTTTGTAAATGCAACATGGCCCCACCAAAATCTGCTTTCCAAAAGTCAAATAGCTCTCTCTCCCTTGTACCCCATCCCATGTGCCCAAACAGCAGTTTACACCCATAGATAGGGTACTACCAATTTTGGAAGAAATTGCGTAACAACATTTTGGGTGCTTTTTTCCAGGATTCCTTGTAAAAATAAACATTTTCAGCTAAAGTTGCAGATTGTTGGAATTTTTTAATTTTATTTTCGCCGCCTAATGCTGAAAAAATTTGTGAAACACCTGTTGGGTCTATATACTCACTACACCCCTGGATATCTTCCTCAGGGGTGTAGTGTCCAATCTGGGATCTATGTACGGGTGTTTATTAGGTTTTAGCACCTTAGGGTGTCTGCCAACCTGAAATGGTGCCTAAATAAAAGCCTATTGAAGATGAAACTCCAAAATCTGATAGGTGCTCCTCCTACACCGAGGCTTGTGGTTGAGCCAAATAGTGAATAATGGAAAAAAAAGTGAAATTTTTAAATTTTACCTCCACTTTGCTTTAATTTAATTGTGCTTTCATATGTGAAGTCATTTATGGCGGTTTCTAGCATGCAGGCCCCTCAAATCCTCATCAGAACCAGACTGGTCCCTAAGAAATGTATATTGCAAATTTTCTTGAAAATGTGAAACATTACTACAAAATTTCTAAGCCCTCAAATGTTGCAAAAAAAAGAAATTTAAAAATGATGCCAACCTAAAGTAGACATATGAGAGATGCCAGCTAAAAAACTATTTTGAGTGGAATAACTGTCTTACACGTAGAAATTTTTGAAGTTTGAAAATGGCAAATTTTTTTAAATTTTTCACGATATTTTGATATTTTTTAACAAATAAACAAGTATTGTTTGGACCAAAATTTCTTACTAACTTAAAGCACAATGGGCCACATGTATGAAAACTGTCTAGGTCTAAATTCACCAATCAGAGCACCCCTCTCATTTCATATAGTGTTCTAGAAAAATGAAAGGGGCGCTCTGATTGGTTTCTATGGGAAACAAAGTGAATTTTAGAACTAGACAGTTTTCATACATGTGGCCCAATGTGTCACGAGAAACCGATCTCTGAATCACATGGATAAGTAAAAGTGTCAAAAAGTTATTCTCACATAAAGTGACAGTTGTAAGATTTCATAAATCGGGCTCTATCAGAAAGGCCAAAATTGGCTGCGGCAGTAAGGGTCCGCCAGGGCATGATCAAAAATAGAAAAAAAGAGGCATGCTCACCTCTGTGACGCTCCCGTTCTGGCCCGTACATCCCCACTGCACTGTGAACATTCATCGTTCTTGTGCTATGTGCAGCCAATCACAGGCCACAATGTCACGTGCATGTGACCGATTAATGTTTACTGTGCAGTGGGGTTGATTGGGACAGTCAACAGGACAGAACAGGAGTTCCACGGAAATAGATGGAAAAATAAAAAAGTTATGGCCTTCAGAAGGCAAGGAGGAAAATTTTTTAGAGCCATATTATTATGACCACCCATCAGAAAGAGGAAGAGGAAGTCTCAGAACACCCCTTTAACATACAATGGTCGTCCTATAACAGATTAATACGGGAATGTAGGATATTACATGAAATTAGTACCTTTCACCTAGTTAAAGTACTATTTTCAAGACAGTGCAAAACAACTGCTCACCATGTTCTTTGAGAATTCAAAAGAAAGCCAACCTTGTAATGTTGCTGAATAAAATTGAATAGCTTTTGCAGAAGATTAGGTTGCAAAGGGGTAAAATGATAGCACACTCCCAAAGTCTTTTACCTATCATTATGCATGCACATACAGTATGTAATTGACAAGGCAAGCACTTAATGAATTCTCTTTTCTCTTAGGGATACATCCACATGACAAGTACATTTTACTTGTCGTATTCTGCCATTGATAGTGAATGTGGTATTGGACAACGAGGTTTTCAATGACCATTTGACGTGTAGTGCATGTGGATTGATGGTTGTTTTATTTCCGGATTTATAGTCAGAAATGAGTCCTATTCATATCTATTGGGTTTTGGACGCAGATTCCCATCCAAAACACCATGCAAATATTTTGGACACGTTTTACACTAGGTTTCTAACCATCACCATTGACCTCAACAGTAAATTTTCCACGTGGAATACGACGGACGACTGAACATATTCTAAGTTTTTTTTGCCGTTTAAAAAACAACTGACGAAAATTCATCGTTCATACAATGCATATTTTCTGTTGAGATTAATGGGGATGATTTACTTTGTTTTTGTCATTTAGGCTAAATAGATTTTATGAGTTAAAAACAAAGTTTATTTACAAGTAACCTCGGAAAGAATATTATAACAGAACTTTTAGGCTAAATCCCCACAGCATCGGACAAAAAAACAGCCGAAGGTCGACCGGTTTTTGTCCGATGCACCATTGTGGTTTTTGTCACGTTTTGCGCAAAATCCACGGTCAGTTCTCGTTTTTTTGTTGTCGGCCTATACAATTGATTGTATGGGAAGACAATGAAAAAACTCAAAGCACCGGCGTATTATACAACATGATGTATAATACGCCAGCACTAAAACACGAGCAGAATAAAAAATGACCTGTGGAGACTACAGGTCATTTTTTCTATTTAAGTCTATGGGCTGCGGTATTTGAATCCTAGATCGTTTTTCTGTGCAGTGGAGACATAGCCTTATTCCAAACGTTGCTTCCTGAATGACTGGTGTAAATGTACTTTTTCCTACTATAGGTCGTGAGCTTCATGCTGTTTACATTAGCTGTCACTGAACCATTAGCTGTGGGCACTAAACCTTAATATCACTCATAAAAAGCAATTGCCTGAAAGATCATGGATCCCTATGACAACCGTTATATAATAGTTCACGAACCAGCGGGTGCTAGGCCGTATGCACCAAAAGTAACTAAGTTTAATTATTTGTCATAGTGCAGTGAACAATGATGCATCATAATTTGTCCTATGTCTGGCTTCTAAATCAGACTTGCCCTCCAATAGATCCTCGTTAAAGGGGTTTTCTCACCACGAAGAATAGCTTTAAACTTGTAGGCAAAGGTAAACAAAGTTGATTACCAAATACATTGATGTTCTGATTTGCTTTGTTATTCAGATGTCGCTGATTTTACACAACTATTTATCAGCTCGTACTGTCCATGCTGTCAAAGAATTGACTTGTGAATTCTTTGATGCGGGTTACGTGCTGATAAGAATAAAGTGCCTGAAGAAAAAATCTGCCTCGGGCATTCCAGGTCGTTTCCTCATTGAAATTCCTCTAGGGTAAGTTCACACGACTGATTTGGATGCTTATTTTTCAGCGCCTATATCGGCTTCAAATACTTGTCTGCAAAATGCCTCGTATGCAGCCGTTTTCAGAGTTTTTGAGTTTTTTTTCACGTGGTTTTCAACATGATTTTTCACACTTATCTTTCTGAAACACCCCTACAAATTACTTGCCTGGGCAGTTTTGGACGTTTTGGACGAGGTTTTAAAACTTTCCATTTATTCCTATGGGCATTTTACTTGTGGAAAACGCCTCACAAACTGACATGTCATTCATTTTTCAGCGCTGAAAATAAGTGAGTGAAACACGCATAAAAACTACATCATATGAACTGCGATGTGATTTTACATAGGAATCAATGAGAATGAACGCTGAGTATTTTTTGGTCATCTTGATGCAGAAGCTGCACCAAAACAGTGCAGAAAACAGCATCTAAATCAGCTGTGTGAATATATTCGAAGCTTGTTTATCTACGTTACTGACAATCTTTAACCCTTTAGATCTCTATAGTCTAATGCACTATGGTTTACAAACTTTCTGCACTCATGTCACTGTAAGGCTAGGTTCACACGGCAATAATTGCGGGATGTATTTCGCCCGCAATTACGGCGTGTGCTCGGGGGCGTGGGCAGGCGAGGGGTCGGCAGCCCGCCAGCCCCATAGACATTATTCATGGCGCGTATATGCCGTGAATAATTGACATGTCACTTCTTTCCCCGCTCGGCGTATTGTGTGAGTGGGGAGAGGAGACGTAATCCATAGATCTCTATGAGAACTGTGGATTACTATAATGACTGGGACGTATCTCGCCCCATATTTAGCGCAGTATGGCGTGAAATACGGGGCGAGATACGTCCCAGTTTAAGCCGTGTGTACATAGCCTAACAGGATCAGCTAGGAATAACGGAGATGTGTCAATCACTTCTGTAGAACTGCCCACAGCCTGAAGAGGAAGTATGAGCCTAAAACTGTGGCTCTGTGAGACGACCTCTTTAAAGGATTTGAAGTGTATTTTCTCCAATAACATGGCCTCAAAAGAGTCCTGAATTGTTTGACATCTAAATTGGGATGACGCGTTTCCGTGAAGGTCAGTCTAAGTGTGAATATCTCTTTAGTATACTTATTCAGATATCGGTTGGTCTTCCTGGAATAGACTCAATGAATCACACGGTGTCTGAAATGTGCAAGAAGAACACTGTGCAGTGATAGCACCAGCACCTTGAAATGTTCTCTGCTCATTTGATGTATCCATGGGCAAGGTTCCCTTCCCCCAACTCCTCCTCTTAGGCTATGTTCACACGGTGTATTTGCAGGGCGTAATTAAGCCCCGCAATTACGCCGTGTGGACGGGGGCGGGAGTGGGGGCCAGCACCTTGCCGGCCCATAGACTTTCATTACCAGCGGCGTGTATACGCCGCTGGTAATTCACATGTCACTTATCTCCCCCCTCGGCGTATTCGCCAAGCAGGGACAGGAGACGTAATCCATAGTTCTCTATGAGAACTGTGGATTACCATAATAACTGGGACATATTCCAGCCGTAATTTGCGCACTCCGGCACGTAATTACAGACTGAAATACGTCCAATTTTAAGCCGTGTAAACATGGCCTTAGAATACAGTTAGCACTGATGCTAACTACATTATGAGAAAGGTGGTCAGGGGCCAATCCAAGGATGTGCCAGCTGCCCACAACATCAGGAGGCCCAGCAGTGCAGTGCAGACTGTGCCCTGGGCATAAGTGATGCCACCAGCCCCATGGTAGCAACTGAGGGTGCCACAGAAGTAGCTCTATAATGGAGGTGGCTAAGTGACATGTATTGTCCTTAGCAACCATCTCCTAAAGTTCTTTTAAATTGCGAGGAGAGCTGTTGTGCAGGACGTGTGGTGCACCGGCAGTAATAAACTCAGACTACACAATGATCCGGGGATAACGAAGCTTTTACTCCTGGCCTTTCTGCAGATACTTTCAATCCACACAGAAGTACTGTATCTTGGCACCCAGCAGTGTCAGCAACCACACACAAGATGGTTCTCCTTTATCCCTACTCCCTGTGCTACCTGCGTTTCCAAATATTGTCCCACTACTCACCTCTGGATGACCTTTCTCGCTGCTTCCCAGTTTGGTGCCTCTTCTCAAATTTTCTCTGCTTGCCCTGAAAGTGGGGATTTCTTTCTACAGTTAGCGAAACTATCTACACGTCCATCTAAACATTGGGCACCTTCTTTGATAGCCAGAGGCATCTTCCTCCCCTCATGGCAGCTCAAACTGTCCTCCTCCAAGGGGTTCGCTTCTCCTTCCTCTCTCTCTCACTTCTCCTCACAGACTGTTAGGCTATGTTCACACGGCTTAAAATTGGACGTATTTCAGTCCGTAATTATGCGCCGGAGTGCGCAAATTACGTCTGGAATCCGTCCCAGTCATTACGGTAATCCACAGTTCTCATAGAGAACTATGGATTACGTCTCCTCTCCCTGCTCGGTGAATACGCCGCGGGGGGAGATCAGTGACATGTGAATTACCAGCGGCGTATACGCGCCGCTGGTAATGCAAGTCTATGGGCCGGCGAGGTGCCAGCTCCTCGCACCCGCTCCTGGCCACAAGGTGTAATTGCGGGGCGTATTTACGCCCTGCAAATACACCGTGTGAACCTAGCCTTAGGGTATATTCACACGGCGTGTTGAGTTCATGTGAACATACGTTCTTAGATACGTGTTTGGGTCTGTCTAGATGGACCCAAACACGCATCTAACAATGTGCAGTGTGATTTTACACTGCTCGCAATGGTAAACACGCATGAGCGTTCAGACGAGTGATTGCCGATGCGTGTCTCATTGCGTGTTTCGGATCAGTCTGTGAATTCTTTGTCCGAAAGACGCAGCAGTGGCCCTATTTAAAACTATAGGGTGCAATCCTGCTGCATCCAACACACATCTAAATATGTAGCTACGTGTTGGATACGTGTTGGATCCACTTATGATCCGATCGCCACTGTGTTTTTGGATGCGATTTTCAGATCCAAAATCAGATCCAAAAATGCAGTGTGAACAAGCCCTTACAGACTAACTCACTACACTGACAGTTGCAGCAGCTGCCCCCCCCCCCCCCAGCTCACTCACCGCCCCACTTATCTTGGCTCAGCTCCTCCTCTCGAGCTTGCTGATTGGCTGTCCAGTCCTCTGTCACTACACACACAGGTCAGTGTGTTTGTTTGAGATTAGTGGGACGGGATAGCACATCCCTGCTCTTCCCCCCCCCTCTCTGTCTGAGTCCACATGTCACTGTGTCGTTCCTCTTCCTATGCAGTCTTATTTTGTAAGAGCTGTTTACATACCACAGCCCTGCATTCAGTCTAGACAGTCTTCTATGAACTCAGAGCACTGATCTCTTCTCTCTCACAGCTGGAGGTTTGTTATAGTTGACTCCCGTCTTCTATGAACTCATACAGAGCAGCACAGATCTGTCTCCTTTCTATGTTTACACGCAGCAGCATTAGGCACCGAGCACAAGTCTGCTGTTTTCTGATTGTAAAAGCAGCTGCAGAGTTACTGTGCAGCTCCTGGCTGTGCAGAGTGAAATGCTGCCAGCCCCTTATTCTGAGTGAGAGAGGCAGGAATGCACGCTCCCGTGAATATGACGGTGGCCGGACAGAATGTAAATTAGTAGAGCCGTCAGCCAATGAAATGAAAGGAGGTGGACTCGGACCGGCACTGGGGAACAGTGTTTACAGAAAACAACGATAAGGGAGACAGTGAAAACAAGACAACTTTGCAAATGACATCCAATTAAAAAGTTCCTTGTTTTCACTGTCCCCTTATTCTGAAGACCATTTAATGGAATGATAAAACCCCTTTAATTATTAGCCTGAAAGGACAATCCCATCTCAAGCTGATCTGATTCAAAGCCTAGCACTTGCTTAAGACATTTCTCACAGAGTTGATTAACATATAACTTATTCAAATATATTAATTAAATGACAAAATAGCCTAATTTAGGGTGCAGTTAAAGGTGGATATGCAAATAGTCTATATAGGTGCAATGTGGGCCCACAGAATCATCTCATCCCTTGGGCCCATGGTATCCCAGTCTGCTACCAAGCACTCTCCAACTGACATACCTATTATGTATAACTAAATGTAACAGTTGATGGTTTAAATGAAGCGTCCTTCATAAAATGTCTGTTTTCTGAAACGTTGTGTGGTATGCTTATCAGAGCATGGTGACTGAGATGTAGGAAGCATTCATTAGAACGTGCATTATCCCTGACAACACCCGGCAGCTATTTATAAGTAAATAAGGCTGTGTCTGTGAAGATATATCGTGTTAGTAGCTCATTAAATTGCTTTGTCAACAGTCAAGGAAGCAGCATCTTTTACATCTCTTGATAGCACCATGTGGGTAAAACCACAGGACCCTGGTGCCTTCTCAACCTAACTTTAGAAACAAGCAGAGAAACTGTCTGTTATGCTGTTTAAGTTCTTGTTAACACCAATAACTTATCTTCATTTCTAGAGAAATGGACACCCATAAGGCATTGTGGTTTTTTTTTTTTACAACGAACATTTTGTGACTTTAAGGGCTACATGTATGAAAATAGTCTAGGTCTAAAATTCACTTTATTGCCCATAACAACCAATCAGAGCGCCCCTTTTGTTTGTCCAGAGCACTATATGAGATGAAAGGGGCGCTCTGATTGGTTGCTATGGGCAATAGTGAGCTTTAGACCTAGACCGTTTTCATACATGTGGCCCTTAAAGTCACAAAATATTCATTGTAAAAAAACACAAAGCCTTATGGGTGTCCAGACAGATTCTAGTGTTTTAAACTACTGCAGAACCTAAGTGAAAAGCAGTTATTCCAGAAAAATATATTTAAAATTAAAGGGAACCTGTCAGGTGATTTATGCTGCCCTATCTGAGAGCAGGATGTGAGTAATGTATAGGTTTATATCATCTCAAACAGGATGTCTGAGTAAAAAGCAAAGTAAAAAAAAAAAACTGACTGGCCTCCTTAACCCCTTAACTCCCAGGCCTGAAAAGTAGTTAATGACCAGAAGTTTTTTTTTGTTTTTGCCTCCTTACGTTTCAACAGTTGTAACTTTTTTATTTTTTCAATTACGCAGTTGGATGAGGTCTCTTTTTATTCGAGACAAGTTGTACTTTATGGGGGAATAGTTTAAGTTCACTTATAAAGAATTTTTTTTTTATTTTACGTTTTTTTTATTTATTTTTTTTTACACCGTTCATATTTCACACGTAATAACTTGTTAGATTAATTCTACAGGTTATTACGGTCATGTGTATTCCTGATATGTGTAGGTTTTTTTGTTTGTGTAATTTATGCACAATTATTTTTTATTAAATATTTTATTTACTTTTTTATTTTTTTTTACACTTTTTATGTTTGTTTTTTTTTTACTTTTTTTAATCCCATGAAGGGAGAACTGTTTTTTAATTTTTTTTTTACATTAAGGCCATGTTCACACGGCTTAAAATGGGCCGTATTTCGGTCCGTAATTACGCGCTGAAGTGCGCAAAATTTCGGGCTGAAAACGGCCCATTCATTACGGTAATCCACAGTTCTCATAGAGAACTATGGATTACGTCTCCTCTACCTGCTCGGCGAATCTGCCGGGCGGGGAGATGTGACGTGAATTAACAGCGCCGTATACGCGCCGCTGGTAATGCAAATCAATGGGCCGGCGGAGTGCCGGCCCCCTGCTCACTCCCCCGCTCCCGCCCCCGTCCACACGGCGTAATTGCGGGCCGTAATTACGTCCCGCAGTTAAGCTGTGTGAACATAGCCTTAGTAATGTATTAGCATATTCATATATGCTAATACATTATAATCTGTGTCAGTCTGACACAGGCAGTGTTCAGGACAGCACAAGGGCTGGCCTGATCACTGGCTTGTTACACAGACAGCTCTGGGGCCACTCTAGGTCCCCAGAGCTGACTGTGCAGCCGTTCCCTGAGCTCTGTCGGGTCACCGGGTGTTCCGATCACCTGATAGAGCAGGGGAACCCTTTGATTGCGCTGCGGTAACGCACTGCCGCAATCAAAGGGTTAAAGCAACGGGTTGCGGAGGTTACCTCCGCACCTCGGTGCTCGCAGGACATGCTGTACTACACAGCCCCGATCCCAGTGCAGTTGCGGCGGGCGCCGCAAACCCCGAAGTCTACAGCGATGCCAAAAGACGACGCTGTAGACGAACGACCTGCACCAGCTGACGCCAAAAGTTAGTGGGCGGTCGTTAAGGGGTTAAACTACTTGATTTGTCTTGCTTCCGCTTTCGGTGTGTTCAAATGGGGAGAGGGAGGAGGGGGTGTATTATTTGTTTGAACTGCATGTCATGTGACTCAGCAGGCCCCACACCTTTCACCACAGTGTGCTCATTCTATACATAAAAAGGTCTGTTAGGGTATGTTCACACAGCTGATTTTGACGCCAAAACAGCATCAAAACCTCGCCTGAAACAAGCTTCTTCAGCAGAGGTTTTAGATGTGTTTCTCGGCACGTTTTTGTAAGGGGACTTGGGCGAGGTTTTCAACACTGTTTTCACCCATACAAATTAATAGCCAGGTCAAAATACGTGCCGAGAAACGTGCCTAAAAACGCTCCTAAAACACGCTTCAAGAATTGACAGGACACTTGTTTTTCAGCGCCCAAAACAGCTTCCAAAGAAGCACGTACAAACCTCGTCGTGTGTGAACCACAATGTACACATAGGAATCAATTAAATGAGCGTTTTGGAGGCGTTTTTAGGTATATATGTGCTGTTGTTGGCAGGGAAATGCTCTGAAAACTGCGTCCAAAACAGCGTCCAAATAAGCCGTGTGAACATACCCTTAATGTAAAGAGCTGTGAGTAGCTACAATGTATCTGAGTGGTTAGCATTTCTGCCTTTCAACATAGGGGTCCTAGGTTCAGGAATCAAACATTCTTTTTTCTCAATGATTGAGGTTTCTTTTATCTTTTTATTTATTTGCACTGTTTGACTAATTACTAAGAAGTACAAGGACGGGAGTAGAATGACAGCACCTGGGGTTCAACACTCAGCAGTAAGTGTGTGTGATTACTAAGCAGGGAAGAGACTGACAGTAGCTGCCTGATCGGACAGTTGATGCATGTGCGGCCAGGACTGAGGTGCAAGCTTCCCACGTCAATTTTACTTTGTGGTAAAATCCCTTTAAAAGCCTGTGAGACTCCTGATAACCCTGCCCACATGCAGTGATTGAGACAGCTTTCACTGCATCAGTTTATGTAGAGAACAAACTGTCATTTACTGTCTGTGGGTGGGGTCATTAAGTGTTTCACTTTTGTTTTTTTCTCTGCTTTTTTATCAGAAATTCTGCTCCAAATCACATAAACCTATATATCACAAAAATCAGCTTCTCTCCCTCTATCACATCCTGCTCTCCGACAGGGTACCATAAACCACCTGACAGTTTCATTTAAGTGTACTTGCTATATATAATAAATAAATGCAATAAAAATTATTTTAATGCATAAGTTTTACAGTTTGGCTGTACCACAAGAAAGTATTCGTGTGTCAGAGCAGGAAAATAGGGATTTACAGTGCCTCCTATGCTTGGTTAGCAATGGTTGTTGCAGGATTCAGATGCTTTAGAAAAATTAGTGGGTGCTACCATAGATACCAATGTAAGCTCAGTCACTAAACAATATTTTGACAGCATTTACAACGCAAATATACCCCATTTCTCGTGATTTTTTTTTCATTAACCGTAATATTTTTTATGGTATAACAAATTTAACTTCACACATTTATATTACGTTTTTGAGTGAGAGACAGATCTTTATATCTAGGGGACGCTCACATGAATCTCATTTCACTGTCCGCAGTAAAAATGCACTGTTTCCTCGTTCGTAATTCTGCACTTGCAAGCGTCATGTAAGCGACAGCGCTGATTTTACATAGTAGTCAATAGGAAGTGTTCTACATGGGTGTTTATTTAGGAGCATATTGGGCGCACAATATACCATAAAATAAGCGTCAAAAAACACTGTGTCGACATACCCTTAGTGTTTGTTCACACAGTGTTTTTGGATACGTTTTCGATCCGAAAAACACATCTAAAAGTGCTGCATAAAACACATGCATCCATCTTGCAGGTGCGTGTTTAGATGCGTTTTGGCTGCAGCAGGAACGCACCCTATAATTTTAGGGCGTCGACTGCATCAAACGGAACAAGAATTGACATGACAATTCTTTGAATGGATCCGAAAGACGCATCAGAAGGACACATGTAAAACACGGCGATCACTCGTCTCAACGCCGATGCGTGTTTTACGTTGAAAGCAATGTAAAATCATACTGCACCTTGTTAGATGCGTGTTTGGGTCCGTTTACGGTCCAAAACACGGATCCAAACACGCATCTAAAAACGTATTGAACACACCGTGTGAACCTACCCCTGAAGTCAAAGGTAACGGGTGTATATTAAGCAGTAAATAGAGGATAGTCTCCACCCTATCCCAGAGTAAACCAATAAGTCAATAAAAATAGATGAATGGAGAAACTTACCGAAATGACTCTTTTCTGAGTTCTATATACATGTTATGTCATGGGTCTTTTTCTTTCATGAGACATAGTTCCTCCAGGTCTTTGTCTCTAACATAGCACTTTTTAGTGAATGACCAGTGTGTTTGTCTCCTCCTTTGTTTGTTAATTTTGGGTAAGTTTCTTCATTCATCTATTTTTATTGACTTTTATTCGACTTGTCATGGTTAATTCAGGGGAGTCTTTTACTTTTCTTTATTTAATGCTCAACACACGTCCGTTACTTTTGACTGTAAATATGGACAACATGTCCGAGATGCGTTGCGTGTCTGGTTTGTAGCTGTACAGCTTTTTTATCCTTTTTTTTTTCAATATTTCTTTTGCTGTTTTTATGGGGCTTTGTTAAAAGCTAAGTTTAAAATATATTTTCCCCTGGATGCTGTATTCCCATTTGCTAATGTATTGCAAATTACCATTACATTCTAAACAGACAGGCAGCAGGGAGTCCCTTTGCACGGGCAGTATATCCTACCCTTTCTTTAAATTATCCTATCATAGAGCACCCATTAACCCTCTTCCCAACTCACCAGTTATTATGAAATTCATTAGCTTAGTATTTGACATTTAATCCAATAAACATTAATAAGCTGATTGAAATGGAAGTAGGCTTATTTACCTAGTCGGCTCCTTTTCAGCTGCACATGTAGAATGTCCACCCTTGATTCTAAATGGTGGTGGTCTGACCTCTGAGAACCCACTGACCTGAAGAACGAAGGGACCAATTCAAATGAATTGCACCCAAAAACCTTGTAAATAATAATTACGAGGTTCCACCAGCAAAATTATTATTAGGGGCCACTCTCTTTCTATACAGAACATGTGCATGTCCACTTTCAAGTTATCTTTGCACCTGCAAATTTTAGTAGAATATTTGGTGCTTGGTCCTAATGTCAGCTCCAAATAAAGTTTTCTTCTGCTATAAATTTGGATATCTGAAATATAAGGTCGGCTTGATTGTAATGGAGCATAGACTCCTTGGCGGATCTTGTGGTACTCTAGTGGGACAGTCCAGCCCTACTAGTCAGAATGCCCACCCTTCCCTTGCCCACAGCTAACAGCCCAAAGTGGGTATATCACCACCAGAACTGGATGCAGAGCTATAGAAGAGGATGGCCTGTTCTGAAGAATCACATTTTTATCTATACCATGTGGATTGCCGGGTGTTTTAGCACTAGTTTGCACTATGGGAGGAAAGCAAACTAGCAGAATCAGTGCAATGCTCAGCAATGTTCTGCTAGGAAACTGTTCACATCCATTTTACAGTGCAGGTGAAGGAGTGTTACCTTCATTATAAGGATTGATGGTGGTTCCAGCAGCAGACAACAGTTGGAAAGCTTCTAAAAGCTTTCAGATATTTCTGTTATTGAGTGAAATACTTTTATATGACCTTTTGAAATGTAAAAAAAAAGGCTGCATAAACTTCAGTCCAAATTCCAAACAGATCTAAAAACTGAGCTGGCAGATTTAATATATCTAACCTAGATAATCATTTATGCTTGTGCTGTGGAATGTCTATTCTAGTGTAAAGCAGCATTATAATTTGCCACAGCTGCTCTGTCTTTATTTTTTATAGAATAGCACTGCTGTGTTTTAAGTATTATCAGTTTTATATTGTATTTCGGAAAGCTACAACCTCCTTTCACATACTGCTCATATAGGAAACCATTGCTTCCTGCACCTTGCTGCTTCATATGTGTGTCACTTATCTATGACCTACATACTGAAATCAAATAATTAGTAACATGGTTGATAAATGTCCCTGAAATGGAGTCTAGCCACATAAAAATTGTTGAAAAAATCTTGTTACATTGAACTAGAAGGACCCACTTGAAGATCCCAAAAGCGATATGTATGATTTTTGGTGTTTAGACACCAATTTTTATGCGCATATAAATAGTATAGAATGTCCTTGATTTACAAATCCGCTCTACAGCAGGTCATAAATACAAAAATACAAATCAACCTCACAAAGGTATATGTAGATAAATGCACAGACAATAAACAGTAACAGCTTTTAAGGCCACTTATCATAACAGAGTTGATAAGCCATAGTCCTAAACTGATGTACTAGCAGAGAAGAAGAGAGGAGTAGAGGAGAAAAACAAAAAAAAAAGGGGTGGAGGGGAGGGTGGGCAAAGGGGAGAGCAGGGACAACGGCTAGCAAATATCATATAACAGCAAGAGTTACAGGACTGACCAATCATTGCGCTAGATTCTAACATCCTACATTAACACTTGGCTAAGGTGATAGGAAGTATAGCATTCAAGTAAATAGTAAAAACATTCTGTAATCTCCTCAGAACGTTTTTTTTTTTTACTCGTGTTTGCTGCTGGTCGTTTTTTGTAACATGTTACAAAAAATGACAGAGCAGGGCAGAAGATTTACTATCGAAGTCTATGTAAAGCGCCGGACGTTTTTTCGCTGGTTTTTGGCGCGGTTTTTAAACAGTTCTGCTGAGAAACTGCACAGGTGTTTAACAAGGTATTTGGATTTTGCATACATTAAAAACTGCCCAAAAACAGTAAAAAAAAAGCTATCGTTTTTTGAGTTGTTTTTGACATGCACTGGACTAAAAATGCTGTTTTCTGAACGGTTTTAGAATTTGGTTTTCAGTGAGTTTTTTGTCCAATGCAGTGTAGACCTAGCCCAATAGTAAATGTTTTGTCTCAACATGAATAATGTCACCAATCAAACATAATATTAAGGTAGGTAAACACTGGATTCTCTGTAGCATCTGACAAGTCCACAACATGTTATAGTGTAGAATACAATTTTAAGAAATCACATTCACATGCTGTGAAAATTTTTTACCCAAAATCCCGATAAAAATTTCATTGCAGTTTGAATTTTAAATCTACCGCGATATATGTTGTTACATTGTGAAAATGTCACAAATTTATTGTGGATTTTCCTCTGAATTCAGGAAATTGTTGTGGATTTTGTTGCACAGTACACAAATATATACATCAAAATCTGCAATTACAGAAAACAGAAGTTTAAATAACAAACAATACCAAAACTTTACTAGTTATCACATGGGATATAATAACATTGTTGGAGAAGACTGAAGGACTGGAGACGCTTTCTCATTGAACCACCGGGAAAGGTGAGTAAAGTATTTTTTTGTATTATATTGAAATCAACAGTTGTTAAAGGGATTATCCTGGAGTTTAAAGATTTCATTGAACACTTTAAACAGCATTTATATTGAAATGTAAAGATATTCCACTACCTTCATGTGTTTCTTTTCTTCTCTTTTGCCTCTTTTGTGTCCTTATTCATCTATCATAAGATCCACTTTCTGCATTGAAACTTCCTGCTTGTGGGAGTGTCAGTAGTTCTCCAGCATCTCTTTCCTACAAGTCCCAGACTGCACTGCAATCTAGGACTTCCCTCCAGAGTTATCGCTGCTAGACATTGTGCTGACATAAGTGTGAAAGCCCCCTAGCTCTGTACTTGCTGTCATGCTAATGAGGACAACTAGGACTCATGAGTCACTATATAGTTTGTACAGAGCTGCAGTCATCATGTTCATGACAGCAGTACACAACCTCCCAGCATAGAATTGCTGTCCTCTACCCCCATTTCTGCCAGCATGACTCAGAGGAAAACAAACCATTCCCCCTCCCCTGTAATTACCCTAATATAGTTACTTCTTTTAACTTGCAAACTACAGGCTGGAAAGAGTGAATGCAGCCAGATGGTTCTCTGATCGGGTCGCACCCACTACAGGGGAGTGTTTCTGAGCTGAGCCTGGCTCCAAAGCACACTTGCTGAGTGATGACAAAACATTCATTGAGGCCATATGAACATCAGGTGGTTTGCAGAGGATGGGGGGAGGGGAAGACTGGGCTCTTTGCCTGGTTTTGCACAGTAGGTCAGGTAAATAATTTTTAACTAGAATGAACTACAAAGTTTAATGTAATACAATTGTGAACCCTTTAACAAATAAAAAGAGAACTCCTTTATAGTGTTGGAAGTATGAAAAATTTGCAAGAATAAGGATCAGAGTTTAAACTTTGACAAGGACCAAATTGAGATTGCTAGTTGGCTGGGTAAAAACATCTCCGAAACGACAAGTTAAATGGAGTGTTCCTAGAATGAAATGTGTAGTACCTACCAAAAGTAATCCAAGGAAGAACAACTGGGGATCTGACAACAGTAATGGCCGCCCAAAAGTCAATGATCCATGTGGGGAGTCACAGAATCACAGCCATACTCACAGCACAATGGCAGGAGGAAAAAACATTAGGAGGCAGGTTTTTTTGTCCAGCCATTGTGCTGTGAGTATGACTGTGTTTCTGTGATTCTAAGTAAATAACGTTCCTATGTTTCTGTGAATTTTTGTTAAAGGGAATGTGTCACCAAAAAACTACTAGTTGTTTAAGTCCCGTTTTTTATGTTAAACAAATTTTTTAGGAATTTTTGGTTGTTTTTTTAAATTTTTCATATCACTTTCAATATATTTTAATTCTAAAGTCCTACAGTTTTCACTTTGGCCACTAGGCCTTCTTTGCAGTGCGTTAACTGCAGTCAGAGAGATGCTTTACAGTAGCTTCATGCATATAGGAGACTTAAGACTGACTCAGTCCCATTCACTTCCATAGGAGAGTCATGCTCTGTGACCTGGGAAGAAGTCACTCTGCAGGGAGGTGAAATGGTGAACTGTGACTATCTCCTCTTGTGACTGGTGGATACTGTGTTATCTATTCACATTGGTGTCTCCTTTCAGTTTGACCCTGCTTGTGTTAATAATGAGCAGACAACTGAGACTCTTTCTCTACAGAACAGGTGTCAGACTATTATTAGGCTTAGTGGCCAAAGTGAAAACAGCAGGACTTAAGAATTATTAAAAAATATTGAAAATGATATGGAAAATGAAAAAGAAATATAACCAAAAATTCTTAAATGTGTTAAACATAAAAACGTGAGTTAAACAATAACTCATTTTTGATTACACATTCCCTTTAAATAAATGTGGATAGAAAAGACTTGGCAGTCTGGTCCAATTGAAAAAAAGTTCATGTTGGCTGTGACAAAAAGGTGTCAGAATACGCAGTGTATCGCAGCATACTGCATAGCCACATACCATAGTGCTGACCCCTGTCCACTACCAAAGGTGCCCACAATTAGCACGGGATCAGAGCTGGCCAATGAAGCAATGGAAATATATAAACAATGCTGGAGATATGACTATACCCCTTTAAAGCAAAAAAGTTGTGGGTGTGTGTGTATATGTTGGGGGAGGAGGAAACTTGACACCATAAGGGTATGTTCACACAGCGTTTGGATCCATTGTTAGATGTGTGTTCAGATCCATGTTTCGGACTCTAAACGGACCCAAGCACGCATCTCACATGTTTAGTTTGATTTTATATTGCTTTCAATGTAAAACACGCATCGGCGTTCAGACGAGTGATCACTGATGCATGTTTACTTGCATATTTCTGATGCGTCTTTCGGATCCTTTCAAGGAATTGACATGTCAATTCTTGATCCAGCAGGAGCCCTATTTAAAACTATAGGGTACGATCCTGCTGCATCCAACACCAGCCAAACAACCACCTACGTTTTGGATCCAATTAACGCAGCGCTTTTGTATGCGATTTTTGGATCCAAAACGGACCCAAAATTGGATCCACAATGCTGTGTGAACATATCCTAATAGAACAAATTTTACTGTAATGTACAAAACAGGAAAATGAAAGGCATCTATTTTTTAAATCTCTTTTAAGAGCTCCCATGCAGTTTCTACCCAGTTCATCTTCAATGTGTCTTGTTTCAGAGCATTAGAAATACTTTGCACAATTATTCTTAATTTACGAAAACACTCTTCTGCTTTTGGCAACAGCAAAAAGATACCAAGACCCCTCAAGTTCATTAAAAATGTGATGTTAAGATATTATGACTTGTAGATAAAAGCCTCAGGCTTGACTACTGCTAGATTCACATGTCACCACTTCCATTTTACCCAATTCATATTTTTACTATGGAGTTTATTAAACAAGAAGACCCAAAATGACTTATGTAAAAAAAAAATCTTGTCAGCTACAAGATGTATTTAGTCAGTTTTATCATTTAATTAACTTTCAGTTAGCTAGATGACTGGGTCACAGTGTCTCTGAAATGACAGATCCTCTGTGGTTTGCCTTGTATGCAGTGGTCAATACCTACCTAAAAAAGAAAGGGCAGCTGGTCACAGGGTCATGGGTACCCAAGACAAAGGTAAGCCCTATTGTAGCACAAATTGCTGAAAAAAATTATTGTTGGCTATGATAAATGAAGGTGTCAGAACACATAGTGTATTAGAGCATAGTGTAGCCACAGATTGGTCAATCCTGAAGTTCTTCGGGCCCACCAGAAACTTCAGAAGAGTGGTCAACCTCTTTCATTATCGCACATGTACACAGAAACGTTCAAGCAATCTTTGCACATGCAGAGGTTACTAGAATATCTGGTGATTGGTTCTAAAGTCAGCTCCAAATGAGGTTGTCTTTTGCTACATTTTTGGGTACCTGAAATACTAGATTTGCATTTTTGTGACAGAGCTTGGGCTCAGTGGAGGAACCTTTGGTATTCTGGTAGGACAGCCCAATCCTGCTGGTCAAAGGGCCCACTGCTATCCCTATCCACTGCTGAAAGTGCCTACAATGGACATGTAAGCACCAGAACTGAACCCAATAGCGTAAGATGGCCTGTTCTGATGACTCACATTTTCATTTACATCATGTGGATGCCCCGGGTGTTTGTGCTTCATTTACATGGCAAAGAGGACACCAGTATACACTACAGCGAGGGTGCACAACATTTACTGGTCCAAGAGCCACATTGTTATATTGTTCCTTTCCCAGGGGCTGCAGTAAATCTTAGAGGGGTATTCCCCGTGTGAGACCTTTGTAGCATTTCAATTGTAAATACCTCAAGTCGCTGAGAGGTCTTTTGTGACTGCCTGAAATCAGAATGGGGGTCCCCTGCTCGGTACTCCAAAAATAGTATATTAGGTGCAAAATTTTATTGTAGTTTCTGGGGGTTACAGAAGTGGCTCTTTCACAACTATGCAATACACACGTATAACCTCTTCCCCCAACTCATCTTTTTGCCATGATTTGTGTCAGAAATGAAATCCAGAGATGTTACAGAAACATTTTTTACTGGATTGCTTATTTAAGTTGCTTAACCCCTTACCGACATATGACGTACTACTGGGTGCCGGCTGCTAATTGCAGCTGACAACCGCTGGTAACAGCACAGAATGGAGCCGGTTCCATCTCGTGCTATTTAACCATTTAGACGTCGCTGCAAACATGGCTGCGGCATCTAAATGAACGAGAAACGGTGCTGGGCACCATTCCTCACTTCGATAGGGGCCTCAGTGACGAGATCACGTGGTCAGGATCAGTTAACATGGCAGCTGGAAGCCTGGTGAAGCCATGTCTTTCGTTTTACTACTTCCTACCATCCTAGGGGGACTCAAAGATAAAGTAAAAAAAAGTGTGTAAATATATATATTAAAAGTTCAAATCACCCCCCTTTTGCCATTTTACAAATAAAAAACATAAAATAATAAAACAAAGTTACACATATTTGGTATCGCTGCATCCGTAAAAGAACAATCTATTAAAATATGACCTAATTCATGCCATATGCTTAACACTGTAGAAGCAATAAAATTCAAATGCCAAAATTGTGGTTTTTTGGTTCATTTCACATCCCCTAAAAATTTAAATAAAAGTGATAAAAAAGTATGTAAGTATTCCAAATTCGTACCAATAAAAAGTACACTTCAGCCATATAAAAAATGCACCCTCACTCAAGTCCGTAGTTAGAAGTAAAAAAAAAAAGTTATTGGTTGCAGAAAATGGCGCCGTGGCAAAAATGTCACAAATAAAAAATGTTTGAATTTTTTTTTTTTATGGTTCCAAAACTAAAACACTACATGTTTTCGTATTGCTGGGTTCATGTCAACCTGTAGAATACAGATAACACATCATTTATACCAAAGATTGAATGCCGTAAAAACAAAACTCCCACAATCATGACGGAAGTATGTTTTTTCACATTTTGCCCAACTTGGAATTTTGTTGTGGTTTCCCAGTATATGCTATGGTACGATAAATGACACCATTAGAAAGTGCATCTTATTCTGCTAAATAAAAGCCCTCATACGTCTATGTAGGTGGAAAAATAAAAAAGTTACGGCACTGGGAAGGCGGGGAGGGAAAAATTAACCTGACGAAAAAAAATAGGCTGCAGCGGGAAGAGGTTAAAATAGCATATACAGCCCTATATTGCCAGGCATACAGTACCCACCACAACAGTGCCAGCCATACAGTGTCCACCATGACAATGCCAGCTATACAGTGCCCGCTATAATAGTGTCAGCAATGTCAATCTTAGGCCAGAAGGAGATTGGCGTGTATTAAAAGAGGCATGGACTCGTGGGACAAGGATGTAATATTACTGCTGAACAAACCATGGGTGCAGTCTCACTTGGAATATGCTGTTCAGTTATGGGCTCAAGTTTACAGAAAGGATGCAATGAAGCTGGAGAAAGCAAAGACGAGCAACCAAACTAAAAAGGGGAATGGAACATCTTAGTTATGAGGAGAGGTTAAAATAATTAAACTTATTTAGTAATGAGAAAAGATGGCTACGTGGAGACATGATTAATTTATATAAGTATATGAATGGCCTCTACAAAAAGTATGGGGAAAAGCTATTTCATGCAAAACCCCCTCAAAAGACAGAGGGACATTCTCTTTGTCTGGAAAAAAGGATTTAATCTGCAGAAGAGAAAAGCCTTCTTTATCATGAGAACTGTGAATCTGTGGAAAAGCCTGCCTTAGGAGTTGGTAACAGCTGGAACAGTTGAGGGTTTCAAGCAAAGCTCAGATAACCACTTAAAACAAAAAAAATTAATACTTATGAAACCATATGTTGCCTTATGGTTTCCAAAGTCTTATAAGTAGGGGAAACAAAGCTTAAATATTCCCTATCCCCCTCTCACCATGACAGTGCCCACAATGACAGTACTCACCATACAGTGCTCACCATGCAGTGTCAGCCATACAGTGCCATCTGTCGAAAGCAGCTGGCAAATAAAGTATGAAGACAAAGACAAACCATGCATAAATCCTGATGACTGGGGGCCGCACAGAGGAGCCCCTGGACCACATGTTGTGCACCCCAGCACTGTAGAAAGAAGGCAAGCTGGAAGGATCAGTGTGATGATCTGGGTAATGTTCTGCTAGGAAACTGTAGGTCCTGCAGTTGAAGTTGTTACTTTGACATATATGACCTATCTAAACATTGACCAAGTACAGCCCTTCAAGGCAACAATATTCACTGTAGTGTGTTCCTGCCACACTGCCAAAAACTCATTTTGCTGTCAAAGGTGGATGGAGAGGGCTCACATGCTGAGCCCACTGTAAATCCAGCAGGTGTTGGCTGTTAATTACATATAGAGCCTACAGTCAGTGTAAAAAAAGGGAGATAACGCCAATATCAGCTAGTCAACGTGGCCACGGCATACAGTGCCTTGCGAAAGTATTCGGCCCCCTTGAACTTTTCAACCTTTTGCCACATTTCAGGCTTCAAACATTTAGGACAACATTGGATCATTCAGAGATCCTCACTGAACTTCTGGAGTTTGCTGCACTGAAAGTAAAGGGGCCGAATAATTTTGCACGCCCCACTTTTCAGTTTTGTTTTTTTTTAACAAAAGTTTAAAATATCCAATAAATTTCGTTCCACTTCACAATTGTGTCCCACTTGTTTAATTTTTTCACAAAAAAAATTTTTTTTTTAAATCTTTGTTGGAAGCCTGAAATGTGGCAATAGGTTGAAAAGTTCAAAGGGGCCAAATACTTTCGCAAGGCACTGTACATACGGTTAGGAAGAGCTGTGGCACTCCCTTCCTCCGCCCAATCACCCTATTCCACCCGTTTTAATATCATAGGGTTCAGTTCCCATGGCAGATGGGGGCCTAATAACAGCCATTAGATCTGCCATGATTGTACTACTATTACACCCTCCCATAGAAAGGGATTAAATGACTATGTACAATAGCACATAAATACTGTAGCGTTTTGAACAAGCTATTAAGTGATTGCATGTTCAAGCGCCCTATTGTTAAATAGATTACAAATTTCTATTAAAAACCTATAAAAATATACAAAAAACGCTATATCCTTTAATAATATAAAATAAAATTAATCTAAAAATTCACATACTTGATATTACCATATGCATAAAAGTCCAATCTAACACAATATCATGTTTATTCCACATGGTGAACGCTGTAATAAAATTCAATACCCAGAGTCAGAACTTTTTTTCGTCGTCTTGCCTCCCAGAAAATTTTTTTAAAAAAGTGATCAAAAAGTTGCATGTGCTTTAAAGTTGTATGTGCCGTGATTGCGCAATGCGCCTTTTTAGGCGCATTACGTTTACTATGCTAGGTATACCAGATGCCAGATTTTTGAAAGTATCGCATCTTCAAGTACACTTTACACGGATTAAATCTTCCTAAAATCTGCTGCGGCGACAGCAATTTTCTGATATGTCGCCCGAAATGTTTTTCTGTTTGTTTTTCTACCATTCACATTAAATAGCATGCTTGATTAATTCTACAGGTTATTCCGACTGGGTAGATACCTTATATGTGTAGGTTTCTTTTTTTGGGGTAACGTAGGCACAATAATTTTTTTTTAAAGAATATTTTTATTTTATATTTTTTTTTCTACAATTTTTAATGTTTTTTTAATATTTTTTTAAATCCCATTAAATGATAACTATATAACACTTTTTTGCACTTAGTAATGTATCAGCATACTCCTATATACTACTGAATGCTAATACATTAGACAGCGTGCCCTGACCACAGGCTTGTTGTGCAGACAGCCCTGGGGCCACTCTATTTCCCCAGGGCTGACTGTACATACATTTTCTGGGCTCCATGGAGCAGGAAGAATGCCCTTGGATTATGCTGCGATCACGGCAAATAAAATGGTTAAATGCTGGGGATCGGAGGCTTCCTCCGCTCTCCGGCATTTACAGAGGCTGCTCTAGGAATTTGGCTGTTAACTACAGCTCCGTTCCTAGTGCAGTTGCAGTGCTGTAAACTGCAAAGCTCCTCTGTCTGCAGCAACATCTTTTGGTGTTTCTGGAGACAGATGACCTGCATCACCCACGGCCAAAAGATGATAGGTGGTCGTTAAAGAATTAAGAAATTCATAAAAACCGCATACAACAAAAAGATATACATCTTTAACCCCTTACCGACATTAGACATATGGCTATGTCCTATTGTCAGTAAGGTCCCATGTAGCGAGCTTACTTGGTAAGCCCACTACATCAGAGGCAGGTACTAGCTCATAATTACAGCTGACACCCGCTGGTAACAGCAGGGATCTGATCCGGCTCTGATCACTGCTGCTTAATCATAAAGACACCACCTCGATCAAAATCACATCATCTAAATGACTGAGAAACAAGGCTATGCTTCTCATTACGATCACCACCCCGCAGGCTGCCGATCCATTTCCATTGCAGCTAGAGGCCTAATGAAGGCTTCCATAGCTGTTATGTTAAGGGTTGTATTACTTTCTGCTTTTGGCATTAAATAATATATCTAATATCTTATTTATTTAATCCATAATTGTGTTCAAAGTAGGGAGTAAAATTTAAAAGTTCCAACTAATCTGTTGATGCTTTTAAAAATGTTGAACCTGGATTTGCATAACACTACAAAGTTAGTGTTTATTCACACATGTGCTAATAGGACCATTTTTAAACAACAATATTACGCTAGGAATCACTGTCTCCATTCTTTGTCTTTTTACTACGTTCTGTCACGGGTATGGTGGATTCGCTGGACCACCGCAAGCGATGATGACGTAAGCCACGCCAGGGAGCGGAGTCTAAGTAGCCCCGGTATTCACCAGAGCCCGCCGCAAAGCGGGATGGACTTGCTGCGGCATGAGGCTACCAGGTCGCTACCCCTGACGTGACTTGCTTGCGATGGCAGCCGGGGTAATGCGTGGTACAGAATCATAATCCAGAGATGTAGTCGGGGACAGGCAGGAGGTCAGGACAGGTGGCAGAGGTTCGTGGTCAGAGACGGGCAGAAGGTCAGGGCAGGCGGCAAACTGGCAAGGTCAGGAAACGTAGCGGACGGACTGGTACACGGGTAATCAAGCAGGACTTCCAACACTCTCTAGACTAGGTAACGCACACCAACGAACTGACAGAGAGTGCTGGCAGCGTATCCCTTAAATAGGACCAGCGCCCGGCAAAAGACCAATTATCGGGGCGCTGGTCGCGGGCAGCCGCGGCACCCGCGCCGGACCCCCTGCAGGCACGGGGGCGGCCGCGGGGGTCAGCAGCGCCCGTGCCAGCCCCCCATTACACGTTCCTTCCATAGATTTTCTACTGGATTCAGGTCAGGTGATTAGCAGCTTTCTTTTCTTTCTCTGAAACCAATTCAGAGTTTCCTTGGCTGTATTATTGGGATCATTGTCTTGCTGAATGTCCACCCTCATTTCATCTTCATCATCCTGGTAGATGGCAGAAGACTTTTTATCAAATGTCTTGGTACATTTGTCCATTCATCCTTCCTTCAATTATATGTAGTTTGCCTGTGCCATATGCCACAAAACAGCCCCACACCATGATGCTTCCACCTCCAGACTTTACTATTGGCATGGTGTTTTTAGGGTGATATGCAGCGCCTTTTGGCCTTCAAACCTGGTGTGTATTATGGCATCTAAAGAGTTCACTTTTGGTCTCTTCTGAAAAGACTGTATTCTCCCAGTATTTCATAGGCTTGTCTAAATGTTGTTGAGCAAACTTTAAACACATTTGAACATGCTTTTTGTTCAGCAATAGAGTCTTGCGTGGTGAGCATTCATACAGGCCGTGGAGGTGGAGTGCATTACTTATTGTTTTCTTTGAGACAATTGTACCTGTTGATTCCAGATCTTTCTTTAGCTCTTCACAGTTGGTCCTTGGTTCTTGGACATCTCTTCTGATAATTCTTTTTACTTCTCTGTCTGAAATATTTTAGGGAGCACCTGGTTGTGCCCGGTTTATTGTGAAATGATGTTCTTTCCTCTTTCAGATTATGGCCCCAAACAGTGCTCACTGGAACCTTCAGTAGTTTAGAAATTCTTCTTTAACCAATGCTATCAGTATATTTTGCCACAATAAGGTTGTGAAAGTCTTATAACAGCTAACCGGTTTTTCCCATCATGAAATGTTTCTTGTGTGGCACCTTAGTGAAAAATAATATCAGCTGGTTCAACTGATGTCCTATAAAAAGGTTTCTCATTACTAAGTGACAGGATTGGTCTCTAACTACATGACTTTGCCTGACCTTTTGCATCTGTCTTCATGTGTTAAATACTTTTTTCCTGGGTCATGTCTCATTGTTACACGTAACTTAATTAAAGGACATCTATGATTTCTTTGCCTGTGTGGATTGGATGGGTTGTTACCGACATATGGTAAAAATGTTATGTCAATAGAACCTATGAAATAGGTGCTATTGACATTTACTTAGAAAATTGGTGACATTGTGATTGTCTTCTATTATCATAACTTTTTAAGTGCAATGGTACAATACCACGAAAGAGATTCTGGCTTTGGATGTTCATTATTGACCCATAATCTTTCCAGTGATTCTTGTGCCGTGATGACAGGGATTATATATTCTCTCAGTAGTGGCACAAAAGATTAGGAAGTGCAACAGGAAACACCTGAGAGTGTGCAGGAGGTTGAACATGTCAAAATCCACCTAAACATCAATGAACTTAATGGGGTGAAGGTGTCCTATCTCTAGATCAGCTATATATTATTCCAAAAGGAACAGCATCAGTTGGGTCTCATGTATGGACAAGCACAATTTATCATAAAATGAAAAGGGAAGAGAGCTCGTAACGATAGCATTAATTTCTATCATGATGTTTTTTGCTTTTCCAACTCTGACAGTCTGGCTGTCAAAACAGCGGAAAGGAAATGTTAAAGTTCAGTGTGAGTGGAAAAATTAAGGAAGTGAATGTCAGGAATGTTTCAACCAACATCAGGAGAAATTCTGTCAGGAAAAAAAATAGCAGCTGCTTTCAACAGGGAATACTGTGATGTAAGACACCAAGGGTGACATGTATGTACGGGGCTATGCCAGAAGTCTGGCATCTATTCAGCCCGAAAACTGGCGCAGCCCTGTTTGTTATATTTTTATTCAGGCGCCTCCAAAATTAGGTGCATTATAAAGCGCCTGCGGCACTTTGTAATGCGCCTGAGATCGGAGGGCATGCTGGAGGCGTGTCGGACTACAACCATATGAATTTACACGTTTATGACTTTTGATCGACAAATCCAGGTGCATTACTGCTGGAACAGGTAGACCACTTTAAAAGTGGTTTACCTGAGCCAGAGTTGTCGCTTAGTAGCTAGAAAGCGCTAAATCTATGACCCGCAGTAGAACAGGTCCATAGATTCAGGCACATTCTTTGCTACTAATGCATGCAAAAAAAAATGGCGTCTGAGCGGCAAAATACATACAGTGAGTATGGAAAGTATTCAGACCCCTTTACATTTTTCACTCTTTGCTTCATTGCAGCCATTTGGTAAGATCAAAGAAGTTAATTTTTTTGCTCATTAATGTACACTCTGCGCCCCATGTTGAAAGAAAAAAAACAGAAATGTAGATATTTTTGCAAATTTATTAAACAAGAAAAACTGAAATATCACATGGTCTTAAGTATTCAGACCCTTTGCATGGTATTGGGTAGAAGCACCCTTTTGAGCTAGTACAGCCATGAGTCTTCTTGGGAATGTTGCAACAAGTTTTTCACACCTGGATTTGTGGATCCTCTGCCATTCTTCCTTGCAGATCCTTTCCAGATCCCTCAGTTTGGATGGTTAACGTTGGTGGACAGCCATTTTCAAGTCTCTACAGAGATGTTTAATTTGATTTAGGTCAGGGCTCTGGCTGGGCCAGTCAAGAATGGTCACAGAGTTGTTCTGAGGCCACTGCTTTGTTATTTTAGCTGTGTGCTCAGGGTCATTTTCTTGTTGGAAGAAGAACCTTCAGCCCAGTCTGAGGTCCAGAGCACTCTGGAAGAGGTTTTCATCCAGGATATCTCTGTACTTGGCCACATTCATCTTTCCTTCAATTGCAACCAGTATTCCTGTCTCTGCAGCTGAAAAATACCCCCATAGGATGATGCTGCCACCACCATGTTTCACTGTTGGGATTGTATTGGGCATGTGATGAGCAGTGCCTGGTTTTCTCCACACATACCGCTTAGAATTAACACTAAAAAGTTCAATCTTCATCTCATCAGACCAGAGAATCTTATTTCTCATAGTCTGGGAGTCCTTCATGTATTTTTTTGCAAACTGTATGCGGGCTTTCATGTCTTGCACTGAGGAGAGGCTTCCGTCGGTACACTCTGCAATAAAGCCCTGACTGGTGGAGGCTTCAGTGATAGTTGACTTTGTGGAACTTTCTCCCATCTCCCTACTGCATCTCTGGAGTTAAGCTACAGTGATCTTGGGGTTCTTCTTTACCTTTACCTTTCTCACCAAGGCTCTGTTCCCACGATTCCTTAGTTTAGCTGGACGGCCGGGTCGAGGAAGAGTTGTGGTCTCCCCAAACTTCTTCCATTTAAGTATTATGGAGGCCACTGTGCTCTTAGGAACCTTGAGTGCTGCAGAAATTCTTTTGTAACCTTGGCCAGATCTGTACCTTGCCGCAATTCTGTCTCTGAACTCCTTGGGCAGTTCCTTAGACCTCATGATTCTCATGTGCTCTGACATGCACTGTGAGCTGTGAGGTCTTATATAGACAGGTGTGTGCCTTTCCTAATCAAGTCCAATCAGTTTAATTAAACACAGCTGGACTCCAATGAAAGAGTAGAACCATCTCAAGGAGGATCAGAAGGAAATGGAGAGCATGTTAAATATGAGTGTCACAACAAAGGGTCTGAATACTTATGACCATGTGATTTTTCAGTTTTTCTTGTTTAATACATTTGAAAATTTCAAGATGGGGTGCAGAGTGTACAGTAATAAGTAAAAAAAATGAACTTTTTGGATCATACCAAATGGCTGCAATGAAATAAAGAGTGAAAAATTTCAAGGGGTTTGAATACTTTCTGTACCCACTGTACATGTTGCCCCTAACTTTAGTGTTAGCACTGTTGTAGGCATCAAAAACTATTCACTATGATTTACTACAGTCTTTCTTTGATTCATTGTACTGGGGTGTGTACACACCACAAACAAAAACTACACATAACTAATATTTCTGAAACAACCATCTGTATTATTATTATTTTTTATTATTATTATTTATTTTAAAGCGCCATTGATTCCAGGGTGCTGTACATTCGAGGGGGTTACATACATTACATAAGTCAAACGAGTACAGTGATAAGTGATTAATGACAATTGGCACGACAGAGAGAGGACCCTACCCGCGAGGGCTTACAATCTACAAGGAGGGGGAAAGAGACAGGAGGTGAGGGGCAGACATGTCTGTGGAGGAAGTAGTGACAAGGTTTGTGAAGGTTATAGGCAAGCCTGAAGAAATGGGTTTTCAGGTTGCTTTTGAAGCTGGTGAAAGTGGAGGAGAGTCTGATGTGTTGGGGCAGTGAGTTCCAGAGTGTGGGTGAAGCACGGGAGAAGTCTTGGAGACAGTTGTGTGAGGAGCTGATAAGGGGAGAGCAGAGGAGAAGGTCCTGTGAGGAGCGGAGAGTGCGTGGGGGGAGATATTTGGAAATTAGGGCAGAGATGTATGGAGGGGAGAGGTCATGGAGAGCCTTGTAGGTCATGGTTAGTAGCTTGAACTGGATTCGCTGGGCAATGGGAAGCCAGTGAAGGGATTGGCAGAGGGGAGAGGCAGAGGAGTAGCGAGGAGAGAGGTGGATAAGACGGGCAGCAGAGTTAAGGATGGATTGGAGGGGAGCGAGGGTGCTAGCTGGGAGGCCACAGAGAAGGATGTTGCAGTAGTCTAGGCAGGAGATGATAAGGGCATGAACCAGCATTTTTGTAGTGTCATAGTTGAGGAATGAGCGGATGCGAGAGATGTTTTTCAGGTGGAGGCGGCAGGTAGAGGTGAGGGTTTGGATGTGTGGTTTGAAAGATAGAGCGGAGTCTAGGATTACCCCAAGGCAGCGGACTTGCGGGACCGGTGAGAGTGTAGAGCCGTTGACTGTAATAGAGAGATCAGGGGCAGGGGTAGAGTTGGATGGTGGAAAGATGATGAGTTCTGTTTTCTCCACATTTAGTTTTAGGAGACGTGATGAGAAGAAGGAGGAAATGGACGACAGACAGTCAGGGATCCGGGAGAGTAGAGAAGTGACATCTGGGCCGGAGATGTAGAGTTGGGTATCGTCAGCATACAGGTGGTAATGAAAGCCATGTGAGGCTATGAGCTGACCGAGGCCAAGGGTGTAGATAGAGAAGAGTAGTGGGCCCAGGACTGACCCTTGGGGGACACCGACAGAGAGAGGCCAGGGGGAGGAGGTGGAGCGAGAATGAGAGACGCTGAAAGTCCGATCAGTGAGGTACGAGGAGATCCAGGAAAGAGCCAAGTCTGTGATGCCGAGGGAGGAGAGGATTTGTAGCAGGAGGGAATGGTCGACAGTGTCAAAGGCAGAGGACAGGTCTAAGAGGAGGAGCACAGAGTAGTGGCGTGAGGCTTTAGCAGTTACTAGATCATTAGTGACTTTGGTTAGGTCGGTTTCAGTAGAGTGGTGGGGTCGGAAACCAGATTGTAGTGGGTCTGTATTAGGTGTATATTGGGTTGAAACTTATCTAATAAGTGGAACCCCATATTTATACAAAGTGACATATCAGCGTGACCTGCAGTCAGTTTTATATATGTTGGTACTGAAAAAATATTATTCCACTAGAAGAGGGAGAGAAATCAACTAAAACTAGGTGCATACCATGTCTCTGTCTTCTGTATAAACCACACAGCAGGCCGTATACCTTAAATAGATGTCTCAAATGGATGTCAAGTAGTGGCATCAGTCACCCATAAGGTACCATTGTTAAAAAAAAAACTCTATAAGTTTATGTTTTTTAATGCCATTGTATACAATAGCACAGGCTCCTGTGCTAGTCTATACTTTTTTTGCAGTACACAGACTTACACAGGTCAAACAGAGGGCAAAAGGACACACTTTTGGACTCCGTCAAGCTATTTAATCCTAAGGATATATTTAGCCTATATGTCGGGAGCTTTTCCCAACATACCCAATAAATGGACATCATAAATCTGGTGTGTACCTAGCCTAGTAAGTATTAGCTTAAAGCATACTAAGCTGTTAATACCAACAGACCTTGAGTGGTGTCAATACCAGCCAGGATGCCCTTTGTTGCCAACAATGTCAAATTTGCCTCTCCTTTAATAGGGTCTTCCAATATTTTTGTTAAAAAAAAAAAAAAAAAACTTATGTCTGGGACTGTTTAAAAAACAAACAAACAACTAACTAGTATTCGCCTCTAGGGGCCTTTTCATACTGTACAAATCAATTGTCAGTATTCAATATAGAATGCAATTTAAATCAATCAGTCTCAGCCATAAAGGTATGTTCACATGGTGTATTGTGGTGCTTACTGTATGCACGAGTGTTTTAGAAGTATGCACTGACTAGCACGAACTTCTAAAGCACAGGGGGCCGGCCTCATTCACCTCCATTATCCATGGCGCGTATGCGCCAGGAAGTAGTGACATGTCACTTCTTTCTCCCGGCGTACGAATTGCGTGTATTGTACGCCGGGGAAGATGGGGGTAATTCATAGCTCTCTGTGAGAGCTATGAATTACCATAATTGTGGGGTTCATTTCGTGTGTATTGCAGTGCAATTACGTGGCAAAATATGCCCCGCAATTATGCCATGTGAACATACCCTAAAGCTCTCCACTGAGTTGCACCTCTCTTCATCTCCTCTTCATCTTTATATACCACCCCACCCAGAATGTTCTGCTGAGGATCTTAGATTAAATGCTTCAATCATCCCAACCTCCCACTTTCATCTCCAAGACTTCACACATGCTGCACCACTTCTCTGGCACCCTGTACAATCAGATTATCCCACAACTAAGGCAGGCCTACCAAGATCTCTAATTGCAATCAATAAAGGGGTGTTCTCAGGAAGTAATATCCGCGTAATAGCTAGTTATGAGCTGGCCGGGTTATAGTATGAGAAACACTTGCGACTGTCCTCCCTATTTATGTCTAGGAGACATGCACATATAGCCGAGTGAGTGTGCCCAGCTATATTCAAAACTTCTATAGAGATGAGCGACGGGGAGGGCAGCCACAAGTGCCCCTCATTCTATAATAAAGCTATGAGCCAACCTGTTTATGCATATTTTCCTGCGTGAGAACACCCGTTTAAATCACACACATTCCTGACACTTCATGCACTTAGGCATTCATATGCACTTATCTGTATATAGATGCATTGTCTGGGCGGCAGGTTCATCCACTTTTATGCATAAAACACCTTATTTATGGATGATGACTGGACCATAGGTACTTCTCACCTTTTGTCTCACCCCTATTTCCACATAGATTGTAAGCTCTTGTGTGCAGGGTCCTCACACCTCTTGTTTGATTTGTTATTATGTTTGTTACTATGTAATGTTCTGTTTTCTCTGTACTTATACTCTGCATACTACAGTACAGTGCTGCAGAATCTGTTGGTGCCATTTAAATAAACATGATTATTATTGCGCAAACAAGCAGTGAACGATTGGTTAAGGCTAGGGCCACACAGCATAGGGCAAAAAACTCATCGAGAAACAAAACCTATAAACTGCTTTCAACATCAGTTTTTTGCCCAAAGCAGCTGTATTTCCAACAAGTTTTTTGGGTGGTTTTTAGGTTTTTTTGGCATGTTTTCTGGATTGTGTTGGGCAGTTATTAATATATGCAAAATTCATATAAATTGTTAACCCCTTAAGCCGAACGTCTGAAAAGTAGTTAATGACCAGAAATTTTTTTTTTTAGTTTTTGCCTCCTTGCATTTCAACAGTTGTTGTAACTTTTTTATTTTTTCAATGACGCAGTTGTGTGAAGCCTCGTCTTATTCGAGACAAGTTGTACTTTATGGGGGAATAGTTTAAGTTCACTTTTAAAAAATTGCTGAATTTTTTTCAATTTTTATTTATTTTTTTTTAAATTTTTTTTTTACACCATTCACATTTCACACTTAATAACTTGTTAGATTAATTCTACAGGTTATTACGGTCGTGCGGATACCAAATATGTTTAGGGGTTTTTTTGTGTAATGTATGCACAATTTTTTATTAAATATTTATTTAATTTATTTTATTTTTTTTACACTTTTTACTTTTTTCTTAAATCCCATGAAGGGATAACTGTTACTTTTTTTTTTTTACACTTGATAATGTATTAGCATATTCATATATGCTAATACATTATAATCTGTGTCAGTCTGGCACAGGCAGTGATCAGGACAGCACATAGTCTGCCCTGATCACTGGCTTGTTAGACAGACAGCCCTGGGGCTACTCTAGGTCCCCAGGGCTGACTGTGCAGCCATTCCCCAGGCTCTGTCGGGTCACCAGGCGTTCCGATCACCCAACAGAGCAGGGAAACCCTTTGATCGCGCTTCGGTGGCGAACTGCGGCAATCAAAGGGTTAACACAATGGGGAACGGCGCCGCAAACTCCGATCTCTGCAGCAACGCCAAAAGACGTCGCTGTAGACGAATGACCTGAAATGCCCGCTGTCAAAAGACGGTGGGCGGTCGTTAAGGAGTCACTCGGGCAGTTTTTCATCAGAACCTCCCAAAAACCGTGCCAAAAAACGTCCGGCGGTTTACATAGACTTCAACAGTAAATTTTCTGCCCTGCTCTGTTTTATGCAACATGTTACGAAAAACGACCAGCAGCAAAAACGAGCAGAAAAAACAAAAAAACGTTCTGTGGAGATTACAGAACGTTTTTACTATTAAAGTCTATGGGATCTGTTTTCAGTCATTTTTTCAGCAGTTTTTAGAAAACAAAAACATTGAAAAACCAACTGAAAATGTGTGCAGTGGAGACATAGACGAACAAGTCACCTAGCACTCATATTAAAGGCTTTTCTCACAAGCTGATGCATTCTGGGTGAGAAACAGTCGTTGATGTGATCATTCATCTTTTAAACTTTTCGTTATGTTCGCAGGACATTCCTTATTTATGAAGGGCATTGATTTGTCATCCATTGAGTGTTTTTATACAAGATTGGAGGCGTGGACAAAATAGCCAGCAGATAATCATCTAGTGCACTTTTTATGGGGTGTGCAGTTTTTTCCTATTCATTACATTACATTATTTTATAACATGCTTTTTTTCTGCATTTTTTAAATATATCCTATAAAAGAGCTAATGGTAAAAAAATTATAAAAAATGTGGTACATACAGCATGCTGTATTTCAAGAACCCACAGAATTTACCAAAAGGCCAGAAGGCCATAAACAAAAAAATTAATACTTATAATGGGTCAGTCAAGTTCATTATTTTTTGGGACATCCATCAGTGTTCAAGTGACGGGGATAAGCAATTGAATACAGGTTGCTCCTTCATTCTTACACATCAGTTTTCTTCTATGGAAAGCAAGGCCAGACTGGGACTATAAAGCAGCCCTGGTACAAAACCTTCGCCAGCCCACATGCAATATCCACCTCCAAATTATCCCTTAGTCATGCACCTTGGCACTTTTTAAAATAAGCAGCACTATACACAGAAACAAGAAAGTAAAATTGGCGCGTAATCACAAGGTTAGGGGCAGGCATGCAGTCACTTTACCAGACAAGTGTACGCTGCCACTCTACAAGTGCCAATATAATCTACAATATTGCCATGTAGGGACCACATAGTGGTGAGATCACCGGTCGTCACAGATGACTGGTGGTCAGATCACCACACAACACTCAATCCAGCACTAGACCAACACCGAACCAAAATAACCTCTGACATCCGGGACTCACAGGAGACATTTTTTCTTATGGAAGTTGTTCTATTTTTCTTTTCTTCTCCACCTGGACCAAACCATCATGACGTTTTTTCTGATGGGAGTAAATCACTTTTCCTTTCCTTCTCTTTCCCGCCCAGACCATCTTGACCTCTTCTCCTGGCTACAACTCATTACTGCAGAATTTACCACACAAACCTGTCAGACTCCTCTCTTTTCCAGCACATTCCTACCAACTCCCACCTCTGTACAAACTTCCCATCCAAAGAGCCCCAAATGGTAATATTACCATTAATTTACCACACATTAATTTACCCCAAACACTGAAAGTACCCCCAGATGATTATAAGGTCCCCATTTATGGCACCAGTTGATAAGACACACCATATGGTAGGCAGCCCCTCAAATGAGGAAGGCAGATAGGTAGATGCTCCTTTTAGGTACATTAAACTCTAAAAATTAGTAAGTCAGATAAGTGGAAGACGCTTCCTATTAAGTAGGCAAATGGATATTTAGGTATTTAAACCCCCTTTAGGTAGATGAGCCCTCCGATAGATAGATAAGTAAATAGGTAGGCTGCCATTAGGTAGCTATACAGGTCCCTCAGTAGGTAGGTAAGTATATAGGCCTCCTACAGTAGGTAGCTATATAGGTAGCATAACAATGTAGGAATATAAGCCCCCTCAGTAAGTTTACAGATCCACTCAGTAGGTGATATAGTCCCCAATTAGGTAGCCCATCAGTGCGTACATAGCCCCCCCTCAGTAGATAGGTAGGTACCTATATAGACCTTCTCAGTAGGTAGGTATATAGGGTCAGCTCAGTATGTAGGTATATAGGGTTCCCCCAGTAGGTAGTTATATAGGACCCCCCAATAGGTAGTTATATAGGGTCTCCTGGTAGATATGTATATATATACAGGCAGTCCCCGACTTACGTCGTTCCAACTTACGTCTGTCCCCTAGTTACGAATGGGGACCGGAACGACGCAAGCCAGGGACAGTGGACAGCGTCTGGGCGCTGCGGTGGCCCGGGCGCTGTCAGTGATCTTCGCAGCTGCACGTGACTCCTGGGAGCGCATGCAGCTGACTCTCCGGTCCCCATCGGCGTCCGGGCACTGCCATGGCCCGGGCACTGGTGGGGATTGCTTCGGCTCTATGCGCTCCTCCGAGCGCATAGAGCCAAGCCTCTATTGCAGAGCAGAGAGCGAGCGCTCGCTGCCCTGCAATAGAACTCCGGAAGGTCGCAAGCAGACATGCGACCTTCCGGAGTCTCCTGCACAGGCAGCGCGCGATGTCATCACGCTGCCTGCGTGGCCTGATGACGTCACCGGCCTGCGCCCGAAGACCAGGAGTCGGAGGTAAGCCTCGGAGCAGCGGGGGAGCGAGGTGAGTATTTGTATTTGTTATTTTTTAATAAGCCCTGCCTATATCTGCCTATGGGGGACATACCTGCCTATAGCTACCTATGGGGGACATACCTGCTATGCTACTATGGACTACGCTTAGCACTATTTGGAACATACCTGCTTACCTACTATGGGGACATACTGTTTATTCGCCTATGGGGGACATACCTGCCTATAGCTACCTGTGGGTGACATACCTGCGTATACCTATCTATTGGGGACATACCTGCTATACCTCTATGGGACTACTGCCTATACTCTATGGGGACATATCCCTGCCTATGGGACTACTGCCTATTACTGTATGGGGACATATCCCTGCCTATGGGGACATACCTGCCTATTACCTGCTATGGGGGACATATACCTACCTATGGGGGACATACCTGCCTATACCTGCCTATGGGGGACATACCTGCCTATACCTGCCTATGGGGGACTTACCTGCCTATACCTGCTATGGGGGACATATACCTGCCTATACCTGCTATGAGGGACCTATACCTGCCTATGAGGGGACATATACCTGCCTATAGCTGCTATGGGGAACATATACCTGCTAGGGGACATATACCTGCCTATAATTACACACCATACACACCATTTTTATACACCATACATATACACCATACATGTACTAAATATATTGGTTCCGACTTACATGCAAATTCAACTTAAGAACGAACCTACAGTCCCTAACCCGTATGTAACCCGGGGACTGCCTGTATAGGGCCACGCAGTGGAGAGGTATATGGGGCCCCTCAGTAGATCGATAAGTATAAAGGTCCCCAAACTAGGTAGGGAAGAATATAATCCCCCATAAGGTACCTATATAGATCTTCCCAGTAGATAGGTAGGTTTATAAGGTCCACCTAGTATGTAGGTATATAGGGTCCCCAATAGGTAGGTACATAGTGTCCCCCAGTAGATTGGTTGGTATATAGTGTCCTCCCAGTAGGTTGGTAGGTATATAAGGCTCCTCCTGTAGGTAGGTACATAGTTCCCAAAATAGGTAAGTATATAGGGCCCTCCCAGTAGGCAGGTGTATAAGCCCCCAAGTGAGTAGGTATAAAGGTCCCTGCAATAAGTAGGTACATAGGGCTCCCCAGTAGAAAGGTTGGAATATAGGGTTCCCCAGTATGTAGGTAGGTACATAGGCCACCAGTAGTTAGGTAGGTACATAGGGTCCCCTAGTATGTAGAAAAGCATATAGGGCCTCCTAGTAGGTAGGTATGTAGGGCCCCCTAGTTGGTAGGTAGGTATATAGGCCCCCCAGTCAGTATGCATATGTATAGGGACCCCCAGTAGGTTGATAGGTATATACTGTCCCCCAGTAGTTAGGTAGGTACATAGGGTCTCCCCCCAGTAGGTAGATAGATATATATTGTCACCCATTATAAAAGTATTATTGGCTTGCCCTTCTTCTTGCAGCTTTGGTCCACGTTAGTACTGAGGGCTTGCTGTGCTACGTAGTCATGTGTTCGAATTCCCCGCCAGCTCAGCAGTGCTTAGCATTCAGATAGTTCCAGGTGCATGCAATCCAACTTGACACTTGTGCAAGTTAGATCTGGATCCAGCACTTGTGTAAAAATGAACAAAACTTTATTGTATTCAATCTCTGGTACAGCAATAAAAAAAAACTAGTACTAAAATACACTGTAACACCGCTTATGCGTTTCGAGCCTTACTGGCTCTTGCACACAGCTACCTACTGTCATTCTTTGTTGAGTATAAGAACAAATATCCGATACAATTCCTATATTTAATAAAGGGACCTACTTTGTCAATAGCGCAAAAGGCGGATATAATTTTTATGTAAATTAATAAATGTATAATGAATCTGTTCTATAGTTTTAACCTGCTGTCGCTCTTGTTTTTTCAGTTAAGTATCCAAAAAGTCTCCCGTTGTCTAAGCTTTTTGATCTAATCGCCCCCAAAAGATGGTTTTTCTATTTGTTCCACGGCATAAAATTTAAAAGAATCTAAACAACCCCTGTGTTGTTCTGCAAAATGTTTGGCTGTCCCTGACATTTGTACATGACAATTTTTTATACTTATAAGATGTTCTGCTATTCTTATTTTTAATTCACGGATTGTACTCCCTGCATATAACTTGTTACAACATTTACACTCTATAATATACATAACATGGTGAGTATCACAATTCAAAAATTTCTTGATAGGAAAACTTTTTATACTACGTGTATCGCTGAATTGTCCTGTCTTTTTTACAATTTGACATACTGTACATTGCAGCGGCACCCCCCACATGCAAGGAAACCCTTTTGAGATAGCCATGTTCTTTGTTGTTTTTTTTATTTCTTGGGTACTAGGCGAAATCTCATTACCAATAGTTTTAGAACGCTTTGATACACATTGTACTCCACTTTCTGTGATTTTAAACAGGATAGGATCCTGGCGAAGTATATTTAGATTTTTGTAAAAAAATTATTTATTTCTTTATAATTTCTACTATATTTCGTAGAAGAAAAATTTTTTTCTCCCGTATTCCTACTTTTTGTTTTATTAGCCAATAATTGTTGTTGTGTACATGACTTAATTTTATTTTTACATTAAGGGCGACATGTATAAACGGGGCTGTGCCAGATATCTGGCGTCTTTTCAGCCCGATATTCAGTGCAGCCCCGTTCGCTGCATTTTTAAAGAGCCCGAATGCCAATATCTGGCACATTACAAAGCGCAAGCGGCACTTTGTAATGCGCCTGGTTTTGGGGGGCATGTGGGAGGCGGAGCGCACTAGAACTGTACGAAGATATAGATTTATAGCTTCACTATGGCATTTCTAGACGCATTACTGATGGAACAGGCATACCACTTTCAAAGTGTTTTATTATGCGCATGAAGGTTACTATGCGCATCAAATTTGGCTTTTAAACGCCAAATTTCATACATGCCACCCTTAGTTTTTTTTTAAATAGCCTCTACAATCACTTTCCAATGTACATGTTCTTTTTACTCGGACATACTCCCCATATGATATCACCGCTATGGTATTAGCTATTTGCTTTAAGGATAGAATTTCCTGCTCCTGGTTTACAATATACGGTAGTGATAACTTGTTGTGTTATAGGATCTCCTTTTAAAAAAATATTGAGGAAAGGAATACCTATTCCAACCCCCCATAAACTGGAGATATAATTGAAAAAAAGATTGTATATTGTCACCCAGTAGTTTGGTAGATAGGTATATACTTTCCCCCAGTAATTAGGTAGGTATATAGGACCCCCCCAGTTGGTAGAAAGGTATAGACTGCCCACCAGTAGTTACAGTAGGTAGCTATATGGAGCTTCCCCCCAGTAGGAAGGTGCCATGCAAATTCACCTTAAAAACAAAAAAATAATAATACTCACCTCTCCCCGTTCGCCTGTCGAACACTTCTTGATTCTTGAGGCTTATGGTCTAATACAGGTAGCAGAGCCGTCTGCGACATTGAGTCGCTTGCGCAATGCCATCTAGAGGGTTGAGCGGCCGTGATAGAAGAATCCCAACTGTTCTACCTGAGCCAGCGGCTGCAATTACTGGATTGCTGGGTCTGTGTGTTCCAGAGATGCAGCTGTGGGGTTAGAGGGCCTGTAGGACCCACACGACTCCTGTAGCTAAGCCCGACGTGTATACAGTTGGAAACATGCGCTGGAACTCGTGCTCAATGAGGAGAAACCTCAGCCTCCAGGGGGGTGCTCTGAGCCAGTGCAGTTGTAAAGACAAGGAGTGCTACATTTTTGTGAAATTTGTGTTACTTTATATATTTCCCTTTAGATATTAGACAAAAATTGCCCAGAAATATAGTTTTATTTGAAAATTCTTTTACAAGCAATTAGATGTATTTATTTTCTTTTTCTTATTTATTTTAATGCTATTTTCATGGAAATCTCAGGGCAGTGTGAAAGGGTTTTCCTCATCATGCCGTTTTGCAGAGCCACAGCCAGCTTTAGACTCACACTTCTTGTTCAGGATGTGGATGGTTCTATAGCAGTGATTGGCATATCAGCTCTGCTTTTCTTAGCTAAGCCTGTTAGTGAAATGACTGAAGGAGATTTATAAAGTTTACTATACAAGACTACAGAGCTCTAAAGAGTGAAAGCTTTTCATTTAGTTAAGTGAACAAAGTCTTAGAGATAAGACTCCACAGGGAGTGACTTACCATGGACAGGTTGACTGACAGCAGTTTGGAGCAATGAGAGATTAGAGAGAGAGCAGGGAGAGGTAACCAGAGAAATGTATTTGGTAATAGTCTTCCCCTACATGTTAGAAGCAAATCATTGTATAATTAATAACATAAGCTCCCACCTCATAATTTTTCTTTTCTATTCATCTAATCTATATCATGTACTTCAAACCATTGTTATACACAATAGATGGATGCTCACATTATAGAACTATAGATCTTTTTTTTCAATGTCAAAATTGTCAAACTGACTTTAAATAGGACACAGTGGGATATCTGTTCTGCTTAAAGTGCCCCCTATTATAATCCACCAATGCATTTATTATATTAGAATACTTTTTTTTTTATAAAAGTTTCTTTTGTCCTGTATGCTTTTACTATGGTATTATTAACACTACAATAGATTTCCCATTTTGTAGTGAACAGAAGCCTTTTGCTATAATATACTAAAAATATTCTGGTAACTTTAGATAAGGTGTAAACCTGAATAAAAAAATCTTGTTTTTTTCCTTTAAACTCTGTAATCAGTAAAAAGGAAAGATGTCCTTAAAAGTTGTATAATAGCCAGTCCCTTTTGCCTTTTTGGAGTGGGGTTAGGGCTGCCAGAGGCGTGCCCCCTGTCAAAGAAGTTGCTTCAGAGGGAGGCCTTCTGGATCCATTTCATGGAAGCAATGGTCCCAAAAGGCCTGAATGAAAGTTTTAATTTGAAAGTATTTTTGTGAATTAGAATGATGCGGGTGATGTATGCTTGTAAGGTATAACGATATTTGTGATACGTAAGTTATAAAGATATTTGTGATATGTGCTATGCACGTTCCTTTATAAGTGGGGTATTTTCCTATTTATGCATGCTTGAGAAAGGGGAGGGGATCTCCTCGAAACGTTGCAGCGGGTGGTCTCCCGGCGTCTCCTCCTAACCAGACATGTGGGAGAAAGTTCAGAGGATGGACTCAAATGGATGGCGTCATTGAAGTGGCAACAATAAGACTTGAGTATTCCTTTTCGATACTACTATGTCATTGGGATGTTTTAATATATGTATTACCGAAAGAAGGTTTTGAATAAAGTCGGAAGAAATTTTTAATGATTATGGCCAGCCGGTTATATATTGCATGTGTACCTGCTGTGTCCAAGCGATCGTGGGTCACATAAAATGACGTGGCGGACCTTGACTTTGACTTATGTGCCCTTGAGTGCACACACCAGTAATTTTTAGAGCCTAACCAATTCTGAGAATATCCACCACCGTTCGCCATCTCATTTCTATAACATGAATAGCTTTTATTGTGGAGTGATATAGTTCAATTATCTTAAATAGAATACATGCAACATTTAACATTTTTAAGTTTCATTAATTGAATGAGAAAATATTGTTTGCTTTGTTTTTTCACTTGTTTTAGCTATTGTCATACAGACTTTCATTGTATATTGTTTGTATACATTGTGAAACACGGTATGTACATAATGGCTGCTGCAATAGATAGGAGTTTATTGAGAAATAGTTTTTTTTTTACATTCTCCAGGATGTGATGGCATACCACTCCTCCTCCAAAGACCAGAGGTTGGCAAGAAGATGTGTACAAAGCCTTATCTGTGTCTACTGTGTTGCTTATCTTAGCAGTATAATGCAATACAACTATCATTAACTTACCCACCTTCTAATGAAAACTAGAATATTTAACTTTTTTGGTGGGTTGTCTAGTAAAGCCAAAAAAAAATGCTTCAAGAATTTAAATATGTTAATAAAACAAATCTGAAGTCACTTTCTAAAAATACATTCCCTTTTGCGCATTCCTGCATTTGGACAATTAGGCCGTGTTCACACGGCTTATTCCCGACGGATTTGTGAGCCGTATTGAGCTCACAAATCCGCCGTGAATAAGGGGCGGGATGGGGGCGGGACCGGAGCGCGACGGGGGCGCCGCTCTCCGGCCCCATAGACTTGCATTATCCACGGCGCGTATTGCGCCTGGATAATGTGCATGTCACTTTCTCCCCGCCCGGCGGATTCGCCGAGCGGGGAGGAGCGACGGAATCCACTGTTCTCTATGAGAGCAGTGGATTACCGTAATGACTCCGCCGGATTTGCGCTGCAGTACGGCGCCAATCCGTGCCCAAATAAGCCGTGTGAACGAGGCCTTAGGGGATGTTCACATAGCGTTTTTGGATCCGCTTTTAGGTGCATGTTTGAATCCGTGTTTTGGACCCTAAATGGACCCAAACACGCCTCTAACAATGTGCAGTGTGATTTACATTGATTTCAATGTAAAACACGCATTGGCGTTCAGACGATATGTGTTTTACATGCGTCTTTCTGATGTGTCTTTCGGATATGTTCAAAGAATTGTCAATTCTTGATCAGTTTGACGCAGCAGGTGCCTTGTTTAGTTTTAAATAGGTTGCATTTCTGCTGCAGTAAAAACACATGGAAATGCACACCTGTGTGTTGGATGTGTTTTGGATGCATTTTACGCAGCGCTTTTGAATCCGTTTTTCGGATCAAAAATTTATCCAAAAATGCCATGTAAACATACCCTTACTGTTTGGTGATGACCCAGCTTTGAGAGCTGGGCCAGAACCGTCTGCAACAGATGTCAGATGTAATACACAATAATGGCTGTAGTTCCTAATTGGACTAACAGCGAGAGTGCCTTTATGAGCCTATACATGCCCCTGGCAAAGTGATTGCAGGGGGCCAATAAATTGCCATGGTAGTTGGGAGGCAAACAATGGGGCCCACAGGTCTGCTATGTGACAGAGCCCATTTTTCACTGCCCGAGGCAGGAGGCAGTAGGCTATTTATAAAATTACAAATAATAAAAATGGATACATAGCACACTGGAAATACTAAGACAAACATTGACTGTATAAATTATTATTTCAAACTGTATCACATGTAGTATACATGAACATCTGCATATAATCCATACAACTGGGACTCGAATGCCCTGGAAAGTTTGTAGGCCTGGCCCAGGCACCAGAAGAGGAGTCTGTTTAGTGTAGGTCCACACCTCAACGAAGGTCACCTTGCGGCTAGAGGATGAGCTCTTGCAGTTCACTCAAAATGTGTGATAAAAACCTCAAATGTTCATGTTTCCTAGGTGAAACAGTAATACAATTCGAAATCATTCATATTTTCAGTGTTTGCAGTATCTTTGCATTTGTGTTGCAGCTGTAGCAGCTTCTACCAGAACATTTTATTTTATATGGTTTCCAGTTTCTAACTAGTATTGCTTGAATAGGTCTGTGTTCAGTTAATTTTTGAACGAATTGCTAAAAAAAAACAAATTCTAAATCTTCAGAATTTTGTACTTTAAAACTAAATGTGATCCTAAACTGAAAGTAATGGTAACTGGCAATGACATCGGACCTGAAAAGCAGTTCTGCAAAACCAGGAACTAATCTTAAAAAATGTGTAAAAAAAAAAAAACCCTTAATCCTAAAACCAAGTTACAAAGGTTAGCATCTATTTTTTGTCGATTTTCTCCAAAATTTAACTTGGGCCAACCCATATCTCAGCTCTTTGATTTGGGTCATCATAATTTAAATTTTGGTGAATATTGCCTCCATAAAATCGACCCCAACTTTTGCTAAACATTTTGGGCGACATGTCAGAAAAGAGGCGCCTCCATGGCAATTTTAAGGAGCATTAAATGAGTGTATAGAGCACATGAAATAAAGAAACTGTCAAAAATCTGGCGTCTGTTATACCTTGTATAGTATAGTTGATGTGCCTGAACTAGGCGCATAGCATAACCTAGAAGCATAGCATATCATTGCTAGCATATTTGATGTAGCTACTTTAGGTGCATTCAAATGTGTCATACCTGGCGTACAATGCGCCTAGTTTTGGTGTATTACAGTTCATTTATATAGAGAATAGGGCATCAACAGTTTTTGGCTTAAAATACACCAAAAAAATGGCGCAGCCCTAATGAGACATGTTGCCCTTTTGTCTTTTTTTATTTTAGTCAATATACCGTTTGACCTGACTACATGGGTCAAATTTACTAAAAAATATTTTTAATTTCACAGCTAAAAGTAATAAAATCCACAGGGAAACTCTCTAATATTTGCTGCTTCGGATTCTTCCATAGATTTGGATAAGCATTTCTTTATGCAACCACCCTGCTGCTTCCTGTTCTCTGCTGTGGCAAGCTGCAAGATCCAGGGGTTTTCCCACCAAGTAAAATTTATGTGGAAAGATTGCAAATTAAATAATAAACATTTTCACCATTTATCATTACTAAATGTACCATTTTTGTTTTAGCTGTTCCCTTGCTGATCCATAGTGTACAACTCATCTTTAGTGGATCTGATCAGTGATGAGAGCTCCTCTGTCTTGGCCACACATGCTCAGACATCACCTCTCTTCTCCTCTCAGGCAGATACTGTCAGTCTCTTCCCTGCTTAGTAATCACACACGCGCATTGCTGAGTGAGGGTTCAACCCCAGGTGCTGTCATTCTACTTCTGTCTTCTGTACTCCTTAATAATTAGACAAACAGTGAAGATAAACCAAAACAATAAACTTCAATCAGATATTTGCATTGAGAAAAAAAATCCACGTTTGGTTTTTGCAGGGACTTGAATCTAGGACAACTATGCTGAAAGGCAGAAGTGCTAACCACGCAGCTACATTGAAGCTACTAAAAGTTCCTGTATTTTAAGTTACTTAACTTTACATAAACAGACCTTTGACGAGAGTGAGAACACTGTGGGGAAAGGCATGGTGATGTCAAGCTTGTTATACAATTCAAACAAATCATACATGCCCCTTTTGAACACAGTGAAAGCTGAAGAGAGGACTCGAGGACATGAAAACCCCTATAATTCTTGTGTCACAACAGTGGAGTTGATTCTTGAAGCTCACCATTGAAGTTGATTCTTGGGGCCCAGCCTAAGGCCATGTCCCCACGGCACAGGTTTGCGGCCGTTTTTTCAGACGGTTTGCGGTTTTGCAGACCGTCTGAAAAACCGGCCACAAACGAGCACAATGGGCCTCTATGGAAAACCCATGCAGCAGTACCCACTGCACAGGTTTTCCGCCCGAAAAACATTGTGCTTGCACAATTCTCCCGTCCGGTTTTCGGACGGAATATTTGCATGTGAATGGGAAGGGGGTGGGCTTTTCTCCACTCATCATGGCGAAAAGCCCCCCCCCCCCCGTGCAGCCGTGGGGACAGCATACAAACTGGACAAATACAGGTCGGATAAACCGACCGGTATTTGTCCATTGCCGTGTAAACGGCCCCTAAAACTTCTGTCCATGACTGCACATACTATACATGCCTTTTGCTTCCAAATTTTCGCTTCCCTTTCAGTGACTTATCTTGTCCATGAAAAAACTTTGAGATTCTTGGTCTGCATATTTTTGGCCAAAAAATGCTCAAGCCACCCCCAGCTTACAACGGGATCTCAGTTGGGTGGTCCTACTCTATATTATCTCTCACCTGGGTCAACGTCAGACCTCTCACTGTGCCAAACGGCCTCCAAAATGCAGAGAGAAAAATAAAAAAGGCACCAATCTCTCAAAGCATAGTGCATTGATATAACAGCCTGTGGAGGTGGACGGTGCAGGAAACCAAAATGGAGGCATCTACTTCTCCTTATATAGTTTAAAAACAAACGTGCCAAATACAACGTACAGTCCTGCACAAAAAAACATTTCTGAAAAAAAACTGCGAACCTGGGTGCCACTGGCATGGCTGCGGCACATATAAATATGTCCACAGTCCAATACCAGTGGCACACCACTGCATAAAGGGCAAAAAAACACATGGAAATCTCCAAAGGAGCATTTTATGCTATCTACAATATATGAAAAAACTTTGAGATTCTTGTTCCTCATGTTTTTTGCCAAATTCTGCTCAGTCCACCTCTGGCATACAACGGGATCTCAGTTGGGTGGTCCTACTCTATATTATCTCTCACCTGGGTCAACTTCAGACCTCTCACTGTGCCAAACCGCCTCCAAAATGCAGAGAGAAAAATAAAAAAGCACCTACCTCTCAAAGCATAGTGCATTGATAGAACAGCCTGTGAGATTCTTGAGAAGTAGATGCCTCCATTTTGGTTTCCTGCACCGCCCACCTCCACAGGCTGTTATATCAATGCACTATGCTTTGAGAGGTAGGTGCTTTTTTATTTTTCTCTCTGCATTTTGGAGGCCGTTTGGCACAGTGAGAGGTCTGAAGTTGACCCAGGTGAGAGATAATATAGAGTAGGACCACCCAACTGAGATCCCGTTGTAAGCCGGGGGTGGCTTGAGCATTTTTTGGCCAAAAACATGCGGACCAAGAATCTCAAAGTTTTATCTTGTCCATGGGCCCACCTGGGGTTTCCCCTGATCCCCTGTGGGTCAGTTGGAGCCTGATTAGGTGGTTGTGATATAGTTTCTATGTTTTCATTAATTTATTTATAAATTTTTCTTATGTAATTTTTCAAATATTTCAATTTTTTTTCCTCCCTTCATCCAAATAATCTATATGTCTAGGACAGCTGGAAACAGATTACTTTTGCATCATGACACAAAACTCTATAAAGGAAAGAAATACTATGTGTTTCCTGCCCAAATGATGACACAATGTTTATGGGAGGTATCCCAAAAATGTAAATATTATGTCATATATTTACTTTGGCAACTCTATTGCTGATGTTTCTCTTCACAATGAGTGGTGGGTGCACAGATGTTGTGTGACTGCACAGACTTAAAGAGAACCAGTTTGCTGTTACTACCTTTCCCTTGGAACATAGGGGTCACTAACTGTGCTCTGCTTTGTTCTAATGAATACGCTCCCCTTGAACATCATATTTACATAGAAGAGGAAGCAGCCTGGGAGCGAGCATCACTGTTAGTCAGGGACTTCCTGCAGTGGTTATAAGGGAAACTTTCAGTAATATGCGGAAGCTTCTCAATGTTTTTTCATGGACTGTATAGAATTGTCCTTTCACTGGAAGACTAGGATACTGTATCACATCCTCGGCGAGCATGACTAGATGACTAAGTCCCATTCTGTCAATTACAACAGAAGATAACAAGCCAATCCCCCACAAACTAGTATTGTACTTGCATTAACAGAATAACTTAAGCACAGCTGGGGCCACATCCCTTTTCAGTCAGAGATGAAACACAGGAAGGATAGGTGGGGTGGCCGGCTTTGGAAGAATGCCATGGGGCCTGACTTTTTCCTGGAAAAATCCAAGCATTATTGTATGAAGGCAAGGAAAGTTTGTAGCTTAACCTATTCTGTGCTGAGCGCAAAGATTTCAGTTTTCTAATTATTGTGTGATTCTGTCAAAGCTAAAAAAAATAGTATGTAAAATACTTGTAAGTCTGTGTCCACACAGCATATGTTAAAATGCTGACCAAAAAACATTGCTGAACTGCGGCTGGACTAGCGATAAAACCGTGGTCGGCTTTTGGATTTGCCGTCGGCCCGTACATTCAATGTACGAGGCCAATGTTAAATCCATATCCAACATGTTTTAAAATCCGCCTGGTTTTAAAACCGATCATAAAAAATCTGTGCATATATTCTGCATTAGCTGAAGAATCCAAGTGCTAACAATAGTCATTTTTGTGCTATAAATACGGTCATGATCTGCCCTTATGCCTTGCCCACTTTTATAGAACATGCGCTAGCCTAGAGAATTTGAAAATCTCCAAAAAATGAATACAGAGGAACACCAGACCTTCTCAACAAATACAGGCCACAAGCTAGACTATATAAACAAATGAATACCCTTATATTAGTACAGATTTCTTACACCCCTAATAGAGACCCCTAGACCAGACCTCCTACATATAGAGCCCAATACAGACTCCCTAAATATATTCAGACCCAAGACCTCCAAAACCAATATGAACCTTAGACCTTGTAAAACAAAAAATACCTTTCACCAAATTCCCTTTAATAAAGACCCCAAAACAGCCTAGATACGCATCCCATTTAGACATATATAATGTAGATAATGAGATAATGTTCTGCCTCCAATGGAGGATCATTAAGAAATGTGTAAATGGGAGACATTAGTCCTTTAGTCAACCATACTGATTTGTATAGTCTATCAAAGGGGCTTGGGCTAGCCAAAAGCAGAGATGCGAATAGGAAGTGGGCCATTGGAGAGGCTTTAGAAGCAAGGAAAAATTTGGATTTGCAATAATTCCAAATACTCCTGGTAAATGCTATAGGACCTAAAAAGTCTCGTGGTATCTCAAACTACTTATCATGCCAAAGAACATTGTTCAGTTGAAAGGGAGCCAACCACAGTTTTTCCATTTCCATCCATTTGTTGTATGCCAGTAGGGTATGCCAAGCCAGAATAAAACGCAAATGGGTAGCCCAGTAGTACTTTAGGATATTGGGAGCTGCACTCCTCTCGATTTACTTATCATTAAAACTTCTCGTATTACCCTATGTCGGCCTTGAGCCCAAATGAATCTAAAGACTGCAGCTTGTAAAGACTTTAGTTCAGCAAGGGGAACTGGTACCAGAAGTGTTTCAAAAAGTTATAGCATTTTTGGCAATAAAGACACCTTCATGGAGGCAATTCTACCAAAAAATTACATTGGCAAAGGGTTAAGTGGAAGTGCCTCAGTTTTTGATGTATTAACCTTAAGGTCAGAGCGCTTTCCAAATTCATTCCACAGAGCATGCAAGCTAGGTAGTGTGGTGTCAAGATAAGTCAGTGACAGCAGAATATCATCCGCATAAAGGGACAATTTGAATTCTTGATCTCTAACAGGTACTCCTTTAATGGCCGGGTGATAGCTAATCCTGGCAGCCAACAGTTCTATACATAAAACAAAAAGCAAAGGGAATAGTGGACGCCCATGGTGTGTGCAGTTCTGAATACTATATGTTCGGGACATAACATATGGGAGTTTAATAGAAGCTGAGGGAGATGAATATGAACCCTGAAGGGCAGTCAAGAAACTACCGCTTACCCAATATGCCTAAAGAGCCTCAAACATAAAAGACCAGCCAAGCCAGTCAAAGGCCTTTTCTGCAACTAAACTAAGGAGTAAGGCCTCCTCTGTTTGAAAATTTAAAACATCAGTGAAGTTTATGGCCTGTCTGGTGTTGTCACCTCCTTGCCGAGAGGGAACCAATCCCACCTGATCTTTGTGGACCATCTGGGGGAGCTAATAATTAAACCTAATAGCTGGGAGTTTTGTAAAGACCTTTAGATCTGAATTTAAAAGTACTATAGGCCTATAGCTTGCACACTCTGCAGGATCTTTTCCCTGTTTGGGAGTAAGGGTGAGATAGGAGTGAGACATAGATCCAGGTATACCCCAAAAAAAGAGTTAAACAAAGAAAGCACTTTGGGAGGAAATATCTTGTAGTATATGTAAGTAAGATACAGAGGGCCGTCTTTTTCATTGGGCAGGGTAGGCGGCTGCCCCTGTGCCCCATGAGCACAAGTGACCGGCCCGGGCAGACACCTGCCCTGCCCATTGAAAACAGTAAATTGGCCCCTGCGGTGGGTCTGGGCCTGAACAAAGAAGTGCTGCATCTCTTGAATAAGTGACACAGGAGTTGTGATACAGCTATCATGCCCCCTGCTCCGCTGTCTCTCCTAGGCTGAAAGCCAGTAGGCTTTCAGACTAGGAGATCCTGGGAGCAACGTCCCAGTGTAAGCGCTGGAAGCCAGCTCCCAGAGCGAGGTCCTCAGAGGGAATGCGCAGAGAGGTGAGTAGAACTTTTTTTTCTTTTTCTAATCAGTTAGAGGAGCCGCACATTATATACAGGGTCCTATTTACAGGGAGCATATTATATACAGGAGACTACATACAGTGGGCATTTTATTACAGGGCCTATATACAGGGAGCATATTATCTAAAAGAGCCAATATATAGGAGGAATATTATTTATAGGGGCCTATATACAGGAGGCATATTCTACAGGGGCCTATATACAGGGGGGGTATTATCCTACAGGGGCTTTATACAGGGGCATATTATCTACAGGGGCCTATATACAGGGGGCATATTATCTACAGGGGTCTGTATACAGGGGGCATATTATGCTACAGGGGCATATCTGCAGGGGGCATATTATCTACAGGGGGCATATTTACCTACAGGGAGTAATATACATCTACAGGAGGCATATACACCTACAGTTGGCTGAATATATACCTACAGGAGGTTGGCTGTATACCTACCTACAGGGGGCTGTATACCTACATACAGGAAGCTGTGTACCTACCTATCTACCTACAGGGCTCTGTATCTACCTACCAGGTGCATTTTTACCTACATATCTACATGGGGCTTTATACCTACCTACCTACAGAGGGCATATATACCTATCTACAGGGGGCTAGTTTACCTACCTACAGTGGGTCTAAAAATCCACCTACTTAATGGCGGACAATATTAGAACCTATTTACTTAATGGAGGAACCCATACCAGAGGTAAGAATTGGTAGGGAAGTGCTGAAAAAGTGAGAAGTCTAAGATGTTTGTATGTTTAATTCTCCAGGGACGAGTTCTGGCCGTGAGAAGTTTTGGAGTGGATGGAGAAGAAAAGCGAAAAAGTGAAGAACTACTCAGAGAATGAGAAGAGAAGATATCTCCTGTGAGTACCTGATGTCATTTTGCTTCTGTGTGCAATCATGGCTGTATTCAATATCGTGGTAGTAATCCAAGCTGGTGTCTGACTTCTATGTGGTCTCCATATGGTGATGTTGAAGTTTATAAGTTAATGTATATATTTATTTCTGTGAGTGGTTGTTTTGGTTGAGGGGCCCAATGCACAGCTCTGCCCAGAGACCCATAATGCTGTTGAGATGGCCCTGTAAGACCATCAGGGCCCAGAGCCTTTTTATTTGGGAGAGCATTAATCACTTACAGCAACGCCTCCATTTTCCCTGAAAGACAAGGTAGGGAGCAAGTGTCAATAAAATCCCTGATCCTAGAATTCCTGTCGACTACAGAGTCGGGATTCAGGTGACAGAGTATAAAGTTTAGAAAAGTAGTCATGAAAAGCGTCTGCAATGGTCCTCGGGTCATAACGAAGTACACCATTTGCACACCATGTAAGGTACAAACGCAATTTCTCAACTCCTCTCGAAGCCAAGTTCTTAAGGTGGGATTACACCTCAATGATGCCATGGATGGTGCATAATGTCGGTCTTTTGAACATTTTGGATTCCGCAGTTTTTCTCCAGTACTCATTTAAGGGCCAGTGACCAAAGCAGATGTGACCTGAACAGGGGTTTAACAACAGGCTAACCGGCGCGTGGTCTACGTTATAGGTCCAATACGGGCATCCAAAAGCATACGCAAGGCAGGAATATTGCCACAGAAGTAGTCACTATGAGTATGAGTTTTGTTGGGAGCTGAGTAAAAAGTGTAGGATTTGTTGGTCTGATGATTAATCCTCCACAAATCAAATAAATCATGTTTACAAATAAGCTTATGGAGTTCCTTAGATACCTTTTAAGTGCGACCTATCCAGGAGCATACCATTCATGGAATGCTCATCAGAAGTTTGTGAAAACAACAAGTTAAAGTCCACTCCAACTGACAGGGTTCCAGGTGGGTATTTAAAAACCTTATTCAACAGCCTGGAGAGAAAGATAATTTGGGATGAGTTTGGGTCAAATAGATTGCAGTCACTTGTTTCCCAGACAGAGACTTTTATAAAATTACATATCTGCCCATGGGATCAACATCACAGGAGGTCACCTGTTTTCCCGGTATTAATTGCCGAGTAAGCTGGGCAATAGAAAGCCCTAGCAAAATTAAAAGAACCAGCAGCATTAAAGTGTGTTTCTTAAATGAAGGCTATTTTTTAAGCTTGAAAAAGACTCAGTGTGTGGAGTCGAAACATTGCTGTTTGATGTACTGGGATTCTCTTTAAATAAAAGACAACTATGCTGACACCTATTGCAGTTGTTTATGGAGTTTTGAGAGTGGAAGTTGGGCTACTTCCACTCGGCGGTCTACTGCATTGAAGAGATGCTGTAAGTGATGATGTAGAGGGACTATAGTGCTGTCCAAATTGTACATTTGTTGTAGCTACCACCCTGGTGCATATTCATACAATTGAGACAAAGAGTTCAGGACCTAGAAGCGCTTTATGCTAAGTATGCCCAAGTGGTTTTCCCTGCAAATAGTGTACACTACAAATAACTTTACCTTAGCTGTGCAACAGCTTTGGTTCTGTGGAGTGGCAGCAGATTCTTTTCTGATATATACAACATGCTGATCTAAAGATGTGCCTCTCCTTGCACAACAACCCCCAGTTAGTAGATTCATCTCTGTATAGCCTGTCATTTTGCAGATTATTTGGCTACACAAGTGCCACTCTCACTCTCTCTTTCCCTCTATCCCTTCTGTTTCTTCCACTGCACCTATAGTCTGACATTCATAAAAAATATATATTTGTGTAAATTGAGTCTAAGGCTATGTTTATACGTCAGGTTTGCCAAACAGAAAAATCTTTCAAGGAATGCGAGGCGTAAATCCGAGGCCACACCTCAAATTTCTACTGCAGATATTAACTTTGCAAAGATGGCTTTTGCCTCTGATATGGATGTGGTTTAGCCCCATTTAAATGGAGCTTGTCTGCTTAATGCCTTCCTGACATGGAATCCTAGATGGATCCGCTTCAAAGAATGCATGTGTCCTTTATTTTTTGTCCATATTGTGGATTTGAAATCCGTGGTGTAAAAAAATCTCAACTTTCTCAACTTTTTCAATGCTTTTTAATGGCCTTTGTTTCTAGATAAGAGCTGATAACAAGGAAAGCTGTGATATCATGGTCATGTTAGACTTCAAACAGTTTCAGGGATTTTGTAGGGTGAGGTGTACAGGTCTTACCAGGATTATCTCTCATCCTTGAATGATCCTCTGTACAATGGTACCATGAGTAACTTTCTACTCTTCCTTCTATTGAATATTATTTCTGATTATATTATTGTTTATTTGTCCCAAGGCATTTATTTTGGATATATCTTTGACATATTTGTTTGATTATCATAGGAGTTATGTCACGGGTCGCAGTAATGGATCCACTGGACCACCGCAAGCGATGGCGTAAGCCACGTCAGGGAGCGGAATCTAAGTAGGTCCGGTTTTCACCAGAGCCCGCCGCTAAGCAGGATGGACTTGCTGCGGCGGGTTACTACCAGGTCGCTACCCCTGACGTGACTTACTTGCGGAGGCAGCCGAGGTTTAGCGTGGTACAGAATCGTCAGGCAGACTCGTAGTCGGGGACAGGCGGTAAGGTCAGGACAGGAGGCAATGGTTCGTGGTCGAGGGACGGAGGCAGAAGGTACGGTACACGGTAATCAGAACAGACTCAGGGAAACGATTCTCAATAGGCAATGGCACTAAAGATCCGGCAGGGACGTTCCGGAAGGAGCTACCTTAATTAGGGTCAGCGAACCGCAATAACCAATTGCCGGCGCGCTGGCCCTTTAAATTCAAGAGAGCCGCTGCGCGCGCGTACCCTAAGGAGCAGGGACGCGCGCACCGGCCAGCAGGAAGTCGCGGAGATGCAGGAGCGCGGTCAGCTAAGCTGGGCTGTGCAGGGGAGCGAGTGCGCCCGCGGGCTGATAGACAGGCTGCAGCGCCACTCGTCCCTGAAGTCGGGGGCACAGAAGAAGCCCAACGCGCCCGCGGACTGACCGGGGGACCACGGGACCGCTCGTGACAAGTTATTTTTAATATTTGAAATAAAATTATATGTTTTATTGCGGATTATTTTTCTGTGATTTCTCAAGTTAGACTTCACAAAACCTGTACCCTGGAAGACTTAGACCAAGACATTTTCAAACATGTAGCCCTAAGACTTTCTTTGTTGCCAATAACAACCCATCAGAGCGCCCCTTTCATTTTTATAGTGTTCTAAAAAAATGAAAGGGGCGCTCTGATTGGTTGCTATGGGCAACAAAGAAAGTCTTAGACCAAGACAGTTTTCATACATGTCCCCCTTAATGCAGCTCTATTCTCCCACTGGAATATATTGTTATAAAACACTTATTAAAACTCAGAAAGGTTAAAGTGACAGATACAGCATGCAGTGCTTAGTTAAATTTCATCATTTTCAAAGCAATAATTTCCTAATGGCATCGGTGGGATTTACGTCTCATGTAGCCTAAATATTTTCCATTTGCTACTTGTTTGGTAGCAACATTTTACTAATACTTTGTATCCCAAAATGAAACATGGAGAATCTTTCTTATAAATAAACTTGACCTGGCTTTCCATGAACAGAGGCAATTGTTTCTTGGTCTTTGAGAACAGAGGATTGAGTTTTTAAAGGATGATGAGATGCAGAAATGAGGATGAGTTTGTGACAAAGCTCTTTCTGTTGTATGTACTGCAATGGCTTTATTTTGTACCACTGACCTCACCACTTCCATGACATGTTGGTCACAGCTGGCCCTATCCCTTTTATATCCCCATCTAACAAGAACGCTCAATCTACCAGGAGAAAATCTATCCATTCTGGAGCATGTCGCTGGTCTGACCCTGAACTTTCACTTAGAATAACTTGAAGACCTTTGGCCTCATGAGCCTCATTAGCTCCAGCAATGGGAAGCAAAACCAGGAAAATATTTCTATGGCAGTTATGTTACATGGAAGGAATGTCCCTCACGTGCAAAATCCCTAGTAGCATCAGTGTCAATTTGCAGACCTTTAGAGACTTCTAAGTAGTAATACTTAGTTTAATTTAGCTCCACAGAGGGTTATTAGAAGCAAATAGACACATTTGTATAATGCAGGATAACCTATAAGCCACACAGTTCACACAAAATGCTATGTGACAAAAAAGTTTAAAATATTTCTGTCATGACTGTGCCTGTTCAGACCGCAGCGCAGTCCTCAATCTGTAAGGTACGGCAGAGACTGCGTTTTTGGCCATGATTATCACCTGTATTATGCATGTTCTCTGCACTGTCTGAACACAGTCTGATTCTCTTCTGAGTGGATTTGACTGGATTTGATCGACAGCCTTGCCTCACCTGTCTGGGACTAACGCAAGGCTGCAGATCATTCGGTTTGAGTAGCGAGTGACAGCTTCCTGCACCACTCACTTGTCTTTGCCTTTTTGTCTGTGTTCTGTGTGTTCTGGTTGTCAGAGGACAGGTCCAATCACGGCCTGGACCAGGACTCTGACATCCCGTAAGTAGACCACTCCTGCTCAGCAGCATTGCTGGTTATAACCTTTGCTTGAGCTGGTACGCTTGTTACACGTTTTGTGCCCGCCTCTATGACCTGCCGCTTCTGTACCTTTTCTGCGCCCTCTGGTTTTGACCCATTTTCCTCTGACCCTTCTATATTGTGTTTGTCTTTTCTTGTTTGTCAGTGTTTGCACGTTTTCAGGGTAGGGAGTGCCACCCAGTTGTCAACAACTGCTTAGGGTCAGGTCGGCAAGCAGGCAGGGGCAACCTTGGGGGACTTAGTGCTAGGGTACAATGTCTGTCTGTCCCTCCCTATATGTGTATTCTCTCCGGAGGTCCCTAATAATTTCTAGTTTAGTATAGACTACAAATCAAGTAACTGTACAGATGTTCACACAATATAGGCAGGGTGAAAACAAAAATATAACAAAACAACCGAAACTATGATTCTGCAAATAATAGTAAATGTGTTCATTCAGAACCACAGAATTCAATTCATTTTCAAATATTCTACATAGTAAGTAACCTCAGAGTCCACAATCTTTGGCCTCTAAAAAGTGAGTAAAATCAGTTAGAAGACTGTGTAGAATAGAGAATGTCACTTATTACTTAAGTTTGCACGCCATCATGGCAAAAAATAATTCTATGTGAAACATCTTCATTTTCATAATCCAGTATTTCCATACTTTCATGGTTTCAAAGCATTACAGATTTTCTAAATTCCAGCGCATCAGCTTTGAATATACTGTAGTTACTCAGGCAGTTATGTGCAAAGGGAACTGCCTTCTTGAAAACAATGCAGAACTTTACAGTTGAACAAATAACTGTTATCTTCATTACAGTTTTCTAAGAACTCCACGGCACACCATAAAAAGTCCTCTCTACACATGCAGATCTTGACTGAAGAAGGCTCGGATCAGCCAAAAACATTCTCTTTATGTGATCTGCTTACTTGCAATGCTTCATTTTTGTTGGTATCCAATCTTTGTCATAACTGGAGAAATGTCCATAACATCTGTTACATTAAATCTCTTCTTCTAAAGCAATTTATATGGTGTGCTGTGGAGTTCTTAGAAAAGTGTATCCTGGATTAGCAATCCTTTCACGTGCACCCAGAAAACTACGATTACATTGAGTGCGACATCTTAAATTTTTGATATCTTCACAACAGTGGCATGACAAGCTTAATGGTTACATAATCCACTTTCCTCCACAGCACACGTGATGATTCCATAAAGAAACTAAAAGGGGTGTGGAGTCGGAGTCATGGAGTCAAAATCGGTGCCTGTTTTACAGGAGTGATAAAATGGACCGACTCCGACTCCCAAAATATATAATTAGTTGGTCCGGTTAGTTCAATGCAGTGCCAAGAGCAAGAGGAATTGGGTGCGACCAGTGCTACTGCTCCCATATCTTCAGCATCATCACATGAGGAGTGTAACTGATGACATGGAGCAGGCAAAGCGCTGCCCCAGGGGAGAAGATTCTGCTCTCATGGCAAACAGATTTCAGCAAAATTTGTCACCTGTTTTCAAAGAAGTAGAATATCAACCATTCATCAAAACTGACTGTGGCCGAGGCAATTCCTTTATACCCTGACATTGTTAGAGATGTTGCCCCTGTGGTCACTGCTTTGTCCCCAAGCCAAGTTAATGTAGAGAGGCCGTTCTCTATCCTGGAAATAATGAGGTCAGATGTGAGGTCATGTTTGCAGGATCTGATGGAGGCAATACTATTTCTCAGAACAAATTCAGAGACTCCACAAATTTTATTCAGGACATTTTTGTTCAAAACGGTTTTTTCCCCACTTCCTGCAGTATTTTGCATATTTACAACTTTTTCGTGTTCTAAAGTCATATCCAATAAATATTTATTACACTGACAAGCAAAAGGGTAACAATGTTTTGAGCTTCTGACTTTCAGGCTCCATCTCACCATCCACTGCAGCTTTGAACATGAGACTACCATCATTTTATAGGCAATCATCTCATACATAACTTTGACCTGCAACTATCTAGCATATGCTTAGTTCTGCAGTTTCATGTCATGTTACTGTTTTGCTCCTGGTGGTGGGACAATCTTTTTCTTCTTGTACACTACAAATTACAACCTGTTCTCACATTCCCTAATAGATCAGTGTGTTATTAGGCTGATTCCCACTGAGAAGGTCACTGGTTCGAGCAGCCATGAAAAAGATTTGGCAAGAAAAGAGAAACCGCATCATCCAGCTCATCGATAGCGTCACTGGGCGAATAAAATTGCCAAACTGCATCATATGAAGCCATGACAGCTGGAAGAGTATGAAATGAAGTTCATCCATCCATTCAAAAGTCAAGAGGTGGACATCTAGGCAAAATATCAGAACCAACAAGGCTCATCTGTCAGGAGGCAGCTTGTATGCTTAATAACAGTGAGATCAAAGGTGTCCATGCACGCTAGTTCCCGGAGTCGATTTCTAAAAGTCTTATCAAGCGAGTTGAGGCTTAACAACCGGCTTAACAACCGACTGGAGTCCCCGGAGTCGATTGCTTACTCTTATCAACTGACTTAGCTTGAGGCCTTAACAACCGGCTTAACGACTTTTAGCGACTTCACAACGCAGTAAATGATGTGTCCCCCAGTGAAGGTAATAGGGTCACCCAGTAAGTTATACGTCCCCCAGTAGGTGGATATATACTTTATATGTCTCCCAGTAGGTAGGTGTGTAGTTTACATGTCCCCCAGCAGGTATATAGGCAGGTTATGGATACCCCAGCGGGTACATGGGCAGGTTACGGGTCCCCCAGCGGGTATATGGGCAGGTTACGGGTCCCCCAGCGGGTATATGGGCAGGTTACGGGTCCCCCAGTGGGTATATGGACAGGTTACGGGTCCCCCAGTGTGTATATGGGCAGGTTATGGGTCCCCCAGCGGTTATATAGGTATTTTATAGGCCCCCTAGTAGGTATATAGGCAGGTTATAGGTCCCCCAGCAGGTATATAGGCAGGTTATAGGTCCCCCAGCACACATATGGGTAGGATATATGTCCCCCAGCACATATATATATAAGTAGCTCATAGGCTTCCAGACTATATAGTAAATATAGCTCCTTCTGCAAATATAAGTGATAATAGCCCCACTGCACATATAAGTAAATAATAGCCCTCTCTGCACATATATAAGTAGATTAATAGCCCTCCTGCACATATAAGTAGATAATAGCTCCCCCTGCACATATAAGTAGATAATAGCCCCCCTGCACATATATAAGTAGATAATAGCTCCTCCCTGCACATATATAAGTAGATAATAGCCCCCCACCTGCACATATATTAGTAGATAATAGCTCCCCCCTGCACATATATAAGTAGATAATAGCCCCCTGCACATATATAAGTAGATAATAGCTTCCCCCTGCACATATATAATTAGATTATTGGTCCCCAAAATGAATAGAGAAAATTAAAAGTAAAAAACTAACCACACTCACCTGACCTCGCTCCCTGCCGCTGTTGCTGCTCCTGGTCTTTTTCTTCAGCGGCGTGACGTCACCAGGCCACGCTGCAGCGTGATGACGCGCACGCCGCCTGTGCTGTGCACTCCGGTGAGCAGCATCCTGCCTGCGGCACCCGAGTACTCTGCGGAGCTCTCTGCTCCGCCAAAGCATCTAACTGGATGTGCGTCTGGCGGATGCACATACAGCTAGTCCCGCCACCGCTGCCATCGCCAAGGTCCTAAGCCGATAGCTTAGCGACTGGTATCGGCTTAGGACCCTAACGATCGGCGGCGGATAGTGGCGGCGCCAGGGACTAATGCAAGCACCATGCAACACTCATTACACAGGTCTGGTATGATGCCCTGAAAAATGGTGAAGAAGCCTCGACTTCAATCTCATCAAAAGAAGTGTCACCAAAGAGTTTGCAAAAAAGTACGAAAAATGAAAAATTGGAAACAAATGATTTGGAGTGATGAGATGAAAGTCAATAGAATAGGCTCTGATCGGGGCAAATGGGTTTGGAAGAATCAAGGGAAAAGGGATCAAGAAATTGAAGGAATTGTCAAGTTCGGTGGAGGAAGCCTGATGATATGGGGATGTTTTACAGCCAAAGATGTTGGATACTTGACCAGGATCGATGTTGATCTCAATGCTGAGCTATATGCGAGTATCCTACAGATGAGTTACTTCATAAACTCGAGTACTATGGGTAGGAAAAGGACAACATAGTGTTCCAGCAGGACAACGACCCAAAGCATATGTCAAGGTTGGAGAAGGAATGGTTCAATGATAATGAAGTAGAGTTGCTGTATTGGCCTCCACAATTCCCAGACCTCAACCCAATTGAACACTAGTGGGTAGAGTTGAAGTGGGTAGAGTTGTATTCGTATCCAAGTCCAGTCTGTACCAACATTGGGAATGTGTAGAAGAGACCTGGGATCAGATTTTGGTCAAGACATGCTTGAATCTGATCCAGAGCATGCCCAGAAGGATTCAGGCAGTATTGAAAGCCAAAAGGTGGATTTACCAAATACTAACAAAATAATAAAAATTAACATTAGGAGCAAAACAATAACAATGCAGTTACATGACAAGAATCTGCAGAACTGAGCAGATGCTAAATACTTGCAAGTCAAATTTATGTATAAGATAGGTAAGATGATTGTCTATAAAATGATGGTAGCCTCATGTACAAAGCTGTAGTGGATGGTAAGATATGGAGCCTGAAAGTCAAAAGATCAAAACATTGTTACCATTTTACTACAGTAAAGTTATCACTTAAACATATGCCATGTATGAGGGAGTCAGGAGTCGGAATCAGGAGTCGGAGTTGGCGGTTTGGGAAATTGAGGAGTTGGAGTTAGTCGGGGTTTTGGCTTGCCAACTCCACAGCCCTGGAAACTAAGAGCAAAAACAATTCTGATTGGTTCTATTACTGAAGCCATGAGATGCTCCAACAGGTCCACCAGAGGTGTTGTGTCCAAGGTTATTGTTGGCTTTCGTCCATCCTTCTGTGCCACTGTGAGTCTCTCGGAGGCTAGTCCCTACCAAAGCCAGCCCCACCCAGGCTCGGACAGGCCCACAGAGGAACAGGGAAAACCTGAGTATGGCAGTCCTGAAGTTTCTTTTAAACCACATATACATCCTTGGGAGAGGCAGAAAAGCAGAGAGAAAGAAGCAAAAAGCAAGAGGCAGAGTATGAGTCATGTACAGTAGCTTTAGGCTGTGTCCCAAGAATAAACACCACTGGTGCGCCCCATAATCAACTCTACCAGTAGGCTATAAGCACCCAGTCTGACACTGGCCCCACCTATGTGTTTATGCAGGGTTGCACTAGTCAGTATGTATAGGCCTTTCCTGTGTCTTCGGGGGTCCCCGTGACTCTTGGCCTACTACCTTCTGTGTTGAGAAAGTGTTGAATATATTATTTAACACTGTACAACAGGAGCATGTCCCAGCAGAGTATGACTAAAAGTGAACCCCTTTAACTCCATTGGTGGTCCCCAGAATCAGCTTCACAGATGGGCCCCAAGAATCAACTCCACTGGTAGGCCCCAAGAATCAACTCAACTGGTAGTCCCCAAGAATCAACTTCACTGGAAGGCCCCAACAAAAAAAATCACTGGTGGGCCCAAAGAATGAACTTCAATGGTGCGTCACAAGAATTATCTTTACTGGTAGGCCCCAGGCCCCTCTGTTCGACACTGCACCTAAGGCTAAGTAATAGTTAATATACTGTATCAAGAAAGAACAAACAATTTACACTGTCTATAGAATAACAAGTTAAGTTTACAATTACAAAATTGCTCGTTGATAGTGATGATACTGGAAAGTCCCACTGGTTCACTATGGGACTTTCCACATATTATCAAATATTTAATCAAAATATAGTTGCAAAGAGCAGTTGGTTAATTTGAGGAACATTAAAATGAACATTTTACTGTTACAGCCAATTTTACTTTCTGAGGAAGGAGCATTGCATAGAAACTAAACTAACTTCAACAGGTCCTATCAAACAATATCAAGGAGATAGAAGGGTCTCTCATTTGAAGGATGATTGATTTTAGAACAGTCTTGAAGACTATAGAAGTTTTTTTTCACTAGCTGAAATGTGTTAGGGAGTCTCAAGTAAATGAAGCTCTTATGTAGTTCAGCGAAAGATGACCCAACTCAATACATCAGCCCCTGAATATTATCTTCTTAATCACAGTAGATATATAAGCATACTTGCCAAGCTTTTCAAGCATGATTCTGGAAGATTTTAACTCTACCCCTAGTTATGCCTCCAACCCCTCACTTTCTCTCCTCTGGGAATGCCCCAGAACAATCACCTTTGGAGTGGAGGTTGCTTAAATTACCGCCCCTTTTGTTCACTGATTTCCAGGAGACTCTGGGAAAACCAGGAAAGTTGGCAAGTATGCTTATAAGTTTAGATTAAGGGAAGCAAACAACTGTAGTTCAGTAAAGATGGCTGTAAAGTTGTGCCACAAGCCCACAACCACAAATACTTTAAGAGGGAAGGCTATCAAATGCAGATTTCTGAGTATAAAATACTGTCTGTGCCATTAAATACCTTTCCCACTGCCTGTGTTGAACTACACTGGGCTGTGTACAACAATAGGGAGGTAAACCCACTACTGTAACTAATGGTAGATTGTCCTGTTGTCGATGATTGTGTCAAGGCCTGCCCACTTATTGCCGGACTGTAAGGACCTATCAGGGGAGGACGAGAAGACACAGACTAAGTGAGGCCCTGACGCTGGTCCCAACCTCTGTCCCTGCCTCTTGGAGTACCCGACTCCTTACTAGGTCGACCACAACCAGAAGACTGAGCACTACTCTGGGCAAAGTGAGACACAGGATGCAGACAAACAAACACAGAACAATCAGGGAGCGTCAGACAGGCAAGATCGGCAACAAACGGGTAATGCAGTACAGAATCATGTGAAAGGAGAATAACCAGAGTCCAAGCCAGAGTCAAAGAACACAGAAGAATCCAATATGAAAACAGGCAAACTTGAAGGGGGTAATTGATAGCGGGCCAGGAAGACAGAAGCTGAGACCTTAATGGGGGAAGGGAAGGTAGAACAAAGTGTGGGAAGAATGGAAGTGTAATAAACAAAGGAACAGGTTAACCCAAAAGTGCGGGAAGATCTGCCACGGGCATTGGGCCCGGAAATAAATTAAAAGTTTTACAGAGCTAGCAACAGTGTTCAATGGAAAAAATTATGTCAAAAACCTGTTTCGTCAAGCCCAAGACAAAGTGGGGGTCTTGGGCATGATATGACAGTACCCTCCCTTTATGAGGGGCCCCCCGGACCTAACAGACCCCCAGGCTTAAAAGAGTGGCTCAGTGAAATTTCCCTTTTTATGGTTTGGGACATAATTTGCGAGGGGACTGGGAGATGGACAAATCTTAGTTGGGTCGGGTTTTTTATTAGATATTTGTTTTTTTATTGGGGCGTTTTTAGAGCTTAGACTTAGCCCGATGTAAAAACGTTTAACAACGTACCCCCATTTTAGTTTCACCACCTGCGCGTGGAATCCCGCACGGCGGGCGGGCGCCACGTTCTATCCACTCACCTGGGCCGCCCCGTCCGGTCCCTTTTCCCCTGCCGGCCGGAATGCGCCGCGCGCCCCCTGGCGGGGGTGCGCTCGCCCTGTAAATTTAAAAGGGACGGGGTTGCGCCGGTAATTGGGGAAAATTAGGGCGTGTTTATATAAGTGTTGCCCCCATCATTCCTTGGGGTTCTACGTTGCCCGGCCCTTAGTGAAAGCGCCCTTAAAAGTGTATTCCTGCTTTACCGGTACCAGCCCCTCTCGCTATTTTTCCCCGTTCCGAACCTTGCCACCTGCCCTGACTTCTCCCGTCCCGCCCAACCATTCCCGCCCTGCCCTGCCCCTTCCCCTGGCCCACGACTACGTCTCGGACTACGATTCTGTACACCTGCACCTCGGGGGGCCACGCAAGCAAGTACCAGGGGGCGCCCCTGGTAGCCTCACCCGAGCAAGTCCATCCCGTTTTGGCCGGGCTCTGGTGAAACGGGGGCTATTAGATTCCGTTCCCTGGTGGTTTTAACTACCATCGTTGCGGTGGCCGGCGGTCCCTCCCCAGCCGTAAAGTTAGACCAGCCATGGACCCCGCCAAGGTGCCCCTGCCAAAGCATGCGGATTTAAGAGTGGTTCCAGCAGTGCAGCAAATTGCACAACAGGACAGCGTTGTGCGGGCTTCCGCCATGTTGGTAAGCCCCTTGCACCCCGAAACAGCCCCTCCTGCGGCCCGTCGGTGATCCGTCTACGTCACCGTTTCTTTGGTCCCCGTGGGCCCCCAAGCTTCGGTTTCCCTTTACCCATAGCTTTGGGGGGATCCCAGCTCTGCTGGGTTTCATTCCCCGTGTCTATGCACTGAATGAGGGGGATAGTTCCTCGGAGGGGTCAAGGTGGCCTTGTGGTGAGCCTACTATCCGGGAAGGGGCCCGGGTTTTGGGGCGATCCCCTTGGGGACAGAAATGACCCTGTGACTGGGGGATTACAGACCTTTCCCCCCGGGAATTTCCCGCCCCGTTTCGAGGAGCCGGCGCGTGCTTCCTCTGCTAAACCCGCCCTCTTGAGCTTGTCAAGGCGATCCTGTGGGTGACATGGGGTTCTTTCCGTACCCTGGCCTGGAGCTCCGGTGAATATGCGCCCTCTGTGCCACTTTAAAAAAGGGCCTGTCCAGCTGGGAAAAAAGACGCTTTGGCGCAAGGATCCCGTCCCCCGAGTGAATAATCCTGCTAGCAACTGGATTTATAAAGGTTGCAGAGAGGAAGGAGGAGCTGCGTCAGGAAAAGACTTGCATGCCCCCGTCGGCGGTTTAGGGCCAGGTTTTAAAATCCCCCATTCGTCCCCCTCAAGTTCTGGGGGGGAACCCCATGCAATGGAGGGCCCCAGTTACGGAGCAAGCTGAACCGTTGCGAACGAAAGCTATGTCTTACTGCGCCAGCCCGGACCATTTCCGCAGAAGCTGCCCGCTTACGTCCCAGGTGGGGAAAAACGCTTACATGGGTGCCGTTAGGGTCCTAGGTGCAGTTTCCCCCCTCCACGTCTGATGACCCGGGTGGAATGCTATGTGCTGGTCCGTCGTTGGGGATTCTGTTTCCCCTGGACTCAGCTCTGCCGGGGAATTCATCCTTGCCTTTTGGAAACCGGTAGAAATATGTTGTCGGGGGAGAACCCCTGCTTATTTCTTCGGTCAGTGGGGCTCCTCAGTGACCCCATCCAGTACGAAACCCCGGCCAGTGACACCCCGTGTGGGGGCTACATAAGGAGAAGATCGGGTTTCCCTTTCTGCCCCGGCTTCCCCCGGGGCGATCCTTTGGGGGCTGCCCTGGCGCAACGTCACGCCCCTCCCTCGATTGGGAAGACGGCAAAGTCCTGCATTGGGGCCGGAATGCCAAACCATTGCTTGGAGGTACCACCCCGGGCCTACCATTTCTCGCTCCTTGTCAAGTCGTTGCCAGGCCTAGGGCCGAGTACCAGCACTTTGGGGATGTTTTTCCCCGAAAAAAGGGCCGTTTCGTCCCACCCATGGCCTTACGACTGCCCCTATTGACCTCCCCCAGGAACCGTCCACCGGGGGGAGGGTTAACCCCTGTCCGTCCCAGAGATCAGGTCATGTGGGCCTACATTCGGGAGACCTGCAGAAGGATTCATTGTAAGCCCTCCTCCCCCCGGACCGGGTTTTTTCTTTGTGCAGAAAAAGGATGGTTCCCCCCGCCCGTGTAAGATACGGGGGTCAAAAATAAGTCCCCGAAAAAAAACCGCTACCCCCCATTTCAGAGCTTTTTTGACCGTCTCAAGGGGGCAAAATTTTTTCCAATTTGGGATCGCGGGGGCCTATAACCTGTCGAATTGGGGGGGGGACGAGTGGGAAAGGGTTAAATACCCGAGATGGACATTTTGAGTAATCGTGTCCCCTTTGGGTCTGAAAAGCTCCAGGGTGTTCCAAGAATCGTCAACGATGTTTCCGGGATCTCTTGTACACCTGCGCATAGGTCCCTAGATGACATCCTTTTTTTTCTCCCTGAACTTTCGACTCCCGGGGCCCCAAAGTACCCCAGGTTCTGCAACGTTGCGCACAACCGACGTACGCCAAGCTGGAGAAATTTTATTCCATGGCCCACCCCTACCTTTCCTGGCTACATAGTCTCGCTGAAGGCCTAAAGTGGCCCCGGGAAAAAACTCTCTGGGTGCTACAGTCCCCCCGTCTGTCGGTCTTCGGGCGATACAGCGTTCCTGGGCTTTGTAATTATTACCGGCAATTTATTTCCCCCTTTCCTCCTTGGTGGGCCCCCATCGTGGCCCTTACTAGGAAGAATCGAACCCGAGAGTTTGGCCTCCCGGGGGTGAGAAGGCGTTTGTGATCTAAAACGGCCCTTTACTTGCTCCCGTCTTGGTCCGCCCGATTTTGAGAGACCTTCTCTTTGGGGTGGATGCCTCTTCCGTGGGGGCAGGGGCGGGGGCCCCAACAGAGAAAATTCCAAGGCAAGATTGCACATGTGGGGTTTTTCTTAACCTTTTCGCCCTGGGGAACTATGCCTTGGGGACGGGAACCTTGGCCCTCAAGTTAGCCCCAAGGGTGGGACATCCTTGGGGGGGGCTCTACCCAATCGAATCTTTACAGACCACAAAAATTTGTTGTACCCCTTAGACGGCCCAAGTCTTAACCCTCGCCAAGCCCGGGGGTTCTTTTTTTTTTTTTTGGTTTTTATTTTTATTCATTTCGACCCGCTGAGAAAAACGTAAAGGCTGATGCCCTCTTTGTGCCTCGGACGTGGGGGGGGGAAAAAATCCCTGTCACAAACATCATTTCCCCGAACGGTTGGTTTTAGTGGCTCCTGCAGGTCTCCAAAACATTCCCCCGGGGAAGACTTGTGCCGCTGGCACTAGGAGGAAGGGTTTTGGAGTGGGGCTTGCTCCTTTGTGGCGGGGTTATCCCCGGGGCTCGGAACTCTTTTCTTTGACTCTGCATACGGTGGCCGACTTAGCACAGGATGTCAAGGACTTAGCCTCGCCGTGCATTGTGCTCGGAAAAAAGGGCCCCCGCCCCGGCCCGAGGGTTTTTGCATCCCCGCCCGTGCCGGAAATCCCTTGGACGCACATAGGATGGACTTGACAGACCACTATCTCCTCTGGGGGTTCAGCATCTGGGGCGTGAGGACCCGGTTCTTTAAAAAATTCCCCCTTTTTTTCCCTTCCCGGCCCGCCGTCTGCCCCACAAAAGGCTAAACTTTTTTTCCGGATATCTTCGGCTTTAAAGGATACCTCACACATTGTCTCTGACCCCGGGTGTTTAATTTTTTCCCGTCTTGGCGTGCTTGTGCCCGTTTCAAGTCAAATTTGGACTTTTATCGGCATCCAAACCCCCAGTCCCAAAGGGCAGGTGGAGAGGTGAACCCGATCTGGGAGAATACCCGGTACTTTTTGTCCGGACGTCGGACAAGGGCCGACTCTCCCGTGGGTGAATTTGGGGTATAACCATCGGGAATCGGAAAACTTTGGGGGGGTTTTCCCCCCTTTTTTTAGTTTGGCCGCCCCCGGACCCCCCCCCTCCGCCTCCTGACTGGATGTGCCGCTGTCAAAGACAGGTTCGGGGGTATCAAGGCCATTGCAGGAGAGCATGTTTTCTACTTCGGGCCTTCCGTATGAAGTCTCAGGGAGACAAAAGGAGAGACCTGCCCCCACTTTCTCCGGGGCCAAGTTTGGCTCTCCTAAAAATTGTGCGTGAAGGTCCCATTTAAATTGGGGCCTGCTTCCTGGACCCTTAAGGGTTTTTCGGGAGTTGAACCCGGGGACATAAAGTTTGTTTGCCCCCATCTTTCCGGACCACAAAGCATTTATGTATCCCTCCTTAAACTTGGGTTTGAACCCGTTTTCTCGGAAGAAAGTGACCTTCCCAGTAGCCGAATCCACTGAAACTTCGAGGGAAAGGGCATTTTTACTTGAAAAAGGTTAAGAGAGACGTTTTTTCCTTGTGGATTTGGGGGGGCTTTTGGACCCGAGGAGAGTCCTGGGAGCCTGATTAACATCTGAATCGGGGTCTCATCCAGATTCTGCGGCCAAAAAAAGGTGGGGGGGCCTAAGGGGGGGAGGTACTGTAACGGGTTGCCCGCCGTCCGGGCCACGGACCGCAGGTCGCACCCCTCGTTCCCCCAAAAAAAGGGCCCCGGGTGGCGGGGGGCCGGGGCCGCCGGCCGGCCGCGGCGCCCCCGTTCCTCCACTACCTGGCCTCGCTCCCGTCCTCGTCCCCTGCCCCGGCCGGAATGCCATTGCGCCCCCCTGCGCGCGCGTGCTCGTCCCTTTGTAATTTAAAGGGGACAGGGGGCCCGTAATTGGGTAATTTTCCGGGGGCTGTTTCCCATTAAGTGTTGCCCCAGTCACTTCCTGCTGGTTCTACGTTGCCCCCAACTTAGTGAAAGCGTTTCCTTAAAATGTATTCCTGCTTTAGGTTTTCCAACCTCTCGCTACATTTCCCGCTCCGAACCTCGCCGCCCGCCCTGACTTCGCCCGTTCCCCGACCACGAACCATTTTCCCGCTGCCCCGACCTTTGCCTGCCCCCGACTACGATTCTCGGAATACGATTCTTTACCACTGCCCTCGGCCCCACCGCAAGCAAAGTAGTCAGGGGGGGACAACCTGGTACTCACCGACAAGCCCTCCCGCTTTGCGGGGGCTCTTGGGGGAAAAACCGGGGGTACTTAGATTCCCTTTCCCCGGGGTGGTTAACTCCATCGCTTGCGGTGGTCGGCGGGGTCCACTACCCCCGCCGTCACAAAATGAAACTTTTCAGTATGCAAATCCCAAAATCAAAGTGATCTCAGCAGTACAAAATTTTTTCTTTCCCCCGATTTTGGGGGGTGAATCAACTGAAACCAAAAGGGGGAAAAATCAATGGAACTAGATCCAAAAACCAAAGGGTTGGACAAAACCTACTGATGAAATAGCAGCGACCCGGTCAATCATGGCTTACAAGCAAAAATTTTGGAATTTTGAGCCAAGGTTTTTGGGCAAAAAAACTTTTACTAGAGTTAGGAGGGATCTGTATACCTGAGTTCCTTCCGGAAATTACTCAGGGGTTTTTTGGGGTTTTCTTGGGGGGATTTGGGGGTAATGGACAGTTCTAGAAAATGGTCAGGTTTTTCCCAAAAAAGACATAAGACATTTCAATGAGTACCTTTGGGGGCAGAATGTAAAACCCCAAAACCCCTTGGGTTTTTCTTTTAGAAGACTGTGAAGGAGACGATGATGAGGATAGAAGATGAAAATTTTCAGAGAAGGTAGGAGATTTTACAGGAAAGTCTGACTTGAACTGAACAGTCGACTCCCCCTTGCTTGTCCCTGCGTCTCTACCTTAGTCTTCTGTCAACAGCCACGGCTAGAGTTATAAAGTCATTTAATGTCTCAGGGGTTAGATGGCTGACCATAGCATCTTTTACTGCATCAGACAGCCCTCGTCTGAAAAGGGTTTTAAGAGGTTGGTCAGACCACCCAGTCAACGTACACCATTGGCGGAACTCGGAACAGTAGTCTTCGGCCGAGCGACGGCTCTGCTGAATAGATAGAAGATGAGTTTCTGCCCATGCCGCACGATTAGCATTATCATAGATGTGGCCTAAAGCCTGAAAAAATCTATCAATCGAACTCCACTCCAGGACTTTAGTGGGCATAGTTAATGCCCAATCCTGAGGTGGGCCCTGGAGGAGAGACAGCACAATCGCTACCTTTTCAGCCTCGGTGGGAAAATAATTGAAGCAAAAAAACAGGTGACAGGATTCCCTGAAGGTTCGGAACCTGTCAGGATTTCCATCAAAGCGATCCAGTAGAAGCATCTTAGATTTATAACGGACCCTAGGATTCACAAAAACAGGGGCAGGTAGGAACACAGACGGGGCGGCAAGTCCGGGTGCCGGGGTCATTATGGCATCCAGATGCTGCAAAATTTTATTTATAAGCCCCGCCATGCCCGGAAGCTGAGTTGTCAACTCGTCCAGGCGGTCGGTGACCGACAAGTCGGTACTCATATTAACCCCTTCCTGAGGGATGGTCATAATAATATGGCTCTAAATTTTTTTTCCTCCTTGCCTTCTGAAAGCCATAACTATTTTATTTTTCTACCTAATTAGACACATGATGGCTTTTATTTTGCAGGAAAAGATGTACTTTCTAATGGTGTTATTCATATTACTATAGAATATACTCGGGAACGGCAAAAAAATTCTAAGTGGGGCAAAATGAGAAAAAAAAGTATTTGCGCCATGTTTGCGGGTGTTTTTTTTTTTTACAGAGTTTATTCTTCGGTAAAAATGATGTGTTATCTGTATTATACGGGGTGTTACGCATACAGAAGTTGGGAAATTCAAAAAATGGAAGCAATTAAAGCCTTCACATGGCTTCCCGCTGCCATGTTTTGGGGCTATCACTGGGCAACACGGACTTTCAACTCCCTCCAAAGGTTTTCTATGGGGTTGAGATCTGGAGACTGGCTAGGCCACTTCAGGACCTTGAAATGCTTCTTACGAAGTCACTCCTTTGTTGCCCTGGTGGTATGCTTGGGATCATTGTCATGCTGAAAGACCCAGCCACGTTTCATCTTCAATGCCCTTGCTGATGGAAGGAGGTTTGCACTCAAAATCTCACAATACATGGCCCCATTCATACTTTCATGTACACGAATCAGTCATCCTTGTCCCTTTGCAGAGAAACAGCCCCAAAGCATGATGTTACCACCCCCATACTTCACAGTATGTATGGTGTTCTTTGGATGCAACTCAGCATTCTATCTCCTCCAAACACGACAAATTGTGTTTCTACCAAACAGTTCTACTTTGGTTTCATCTGACCATATGACATTCTCCCAATACTCTTCTGGATCATCCAAATGCTCTCTAGCAAACTTCAGACGGGTCCGGACATGTACTGGCTTAAGCAGGGGGACACGTCTGGCACTGCAGATTCTGAGTCCCTGGCGGCGTAGTGTGTTACTGGTGGTAGCATTTGTTACATTGGTCCCAGCTCTCTGCAAGTCATTCACTAGGTCCACCCGTGTGGTTCGGGGATTTTTGCTCACCAGATCGCGGGAGATTATCAGTGGTCTTGTAGGTCTTACATTTTCTAATTATGGCCCCCACAGTTGATGGCCTATTGCAGATTCAGTCTTCCCAGCCTGGTGCAGGGCTATCATTTTGTTTCTGGTGTCCTTCGACAGCTTTTTGGTCTTCACCATAGTGGAGTTTGGAGTGTGAATGTTTGAGGTTGTGGACAGGTGTCTTTTATACTGATAACAAGTTTAAACAGGTGCCATTACTACAGGTAATGAGTAGAGGACAGAGGAGCCTCTTAAGGAAGAAGTTACAGGTCTGTGAAAGCTTGCTTGTTTGTCGGTGACCAAATACTTATTTTCCACCATAATTTTGCAAAAAAAATTCTTTCTAAATCTGACAATGTGATTTTCTGGATTTGTTTTATCTTTTTGTCTCTCATAGTTGAGGTCTACCTATGATGTCAATTACAGGCCTCTCTCATCTTTTTAAGTGGGAGAACTTGCACAATTGGTGGCTGACTAAATACTTTTTTCCCCACTGTATCTGAACATTAAATTTGTGAAATAGTTTGAACTGCAATACAAACATACAGTGGGAAAAATAAGTATTTTATACACTCACGATTTTGCAAGTTTTCCCACCTACAAAGAAAGGAGAGGTCTGTAATTTTTATTGTATGTACACTTCAGTTGTGAGCAGGGCAGTTGCTAGGGTCCTAAAACATCCGAGGCCCGGGCCCTCTGTGTTACATTTTGCACGGAAGGGCTGAGTTCATACAGCATTTTTTACGCCACATTGGAACTGCAGCATGTATTTTAAAATAGAAAAAACGTATGTTCCTATCAATAATTTTACACTAATTCCACATAGATCCTATCCATCACCTCAGCAGTCACTGTGTAATGAGGGTCAGCACTGACAATTATTTTTCAAAAGCACCAATCTATGTATGATAACATAATACCTTATTAAATCACATCATACAGTTACCAAACAATAAACCTATACATGGAACAAATATACCATACATATGATTGTTACTAAAGAAAACTCTACAATACCAAGGCCCAATAATATTACTACAGACCCTGACCAAACATGACCACCACATGTGACTACCAGGTGTACGCAATCAGGCCCAGGCCGCCATTATGACTTCTTTCAGCACCTGTATACTTACCTACCTACTGGGGTTGTGGGTGGCTATGTATGTACCTTCCTAACTAATAGGGCTTATACAGAAAAACATGGTGATTCCCCATCCCCACAGAAATCTGCTTTACTATGACCGGAGAGCCAGGTGCCTGCTTGAGGGATGGGGAGTCATTGTTCCTATATAGGCTGCCCATTAGATACTGAGGTGTATAGACCTCCCAGTAGGTAGGTATATAGGATCCCTCTTTAGGTAGGTATGTAGCCCACTGTTAGTTATATAGAGTACATTAGTTGGAAGCCAGGTATATAGGTACCCCTGGTAGGTAGGTATATAGGCCACCTCAGTAGGTAGACAGATATATTGCCCCCTGTATGTAGTTTATATAGTCCCCAATAGCAGGGAGGTATGTAAATATGCCCAGAGAAACCAACCCGAGCCCATAGCAACCAACCAGAGCCCATAGCAACCCATCTGAGCTCAGCTCTTATTTTTTCAAAGCAGTATAAGAAATGGAAGAGGAACTCTGGTCGCTATGGTCTCTTATTGGTTGCTATGAGCTCTAATTAGTCACTATGTGTTCTGATTGGTTGCTATGAGTGACCTATCTTACTGCAGTTTTCATACATAAGGCCCAAAATGACAAAAATCATACAGTTTTGGAGTTTAGATATTTTTTCTTCTAAGGCGTTTACCAGAGGGGATAAGTGATATTATATTTTATTAGATTGGCTTTTTAGACACGCAGCGATACCAACTGTGTAACTTTTTTTTAATTTGTAAAATGACAATAAGGGGGTGATTTAAACTTTTAACCCCTTAAGGACCAGGCGGTTTTTTTGGGTGACATGTTCGTTTTTCCCTCCTCGCCTTCTGAAAGCCATAACTTTTTTATTTTTCCACCTACATAGACACATGAGGGCTTTTATTTTGCGGGACAAGATGTACTTTCTAATGGTGTTATTCACTATACTATAGAATATACTGGGAAACCGCCCAAAAATTCCAAGTGGGGCAAATTGTGAAAAAAAAATTATTTTCGCCATGTTTGCGAGGGTTTTGCTTTTACGGCGTTCAATCTTCGGTAAGTATAATGTATTATCTGTATTCTACAGGTTGTTACGCATCCGGCAATACCAAACATGTAGGGTTTCCATTATGTTTTGGTACCGTAAAAAAATTCCAAACATTTTCTATTTTTGAAATTTGCGCCACGGCGCCATTTTGTGCGACCAATAACTTTTTTGTACTAACACCTACGGACGTCAGTGAGGGGGAATTTTTTGCGGACTGAAGTGTACTTTTTATCGCTAACAGTTTGGAATGCATGCGACTTTTTTGATCATTTTTATTCCATTTTTTGAGTGACGTAAAATGACCAAAAAACGAAATTTTGCCGTTTGGAATTTTTTTTCTTCTACGGTGTTCAGTGTACGGGATAAATGATGTTATATTTTTATAGATCGGACTTTTTCGGACGTGGCGATACCAAATATGTGTAACTTTTTTATTATTTTAATTATTTTATCTGTAAAATGGGGAAAGGGGGGTGATTTGAACTTTTAATACTTTTTTTTTGTACTTTAAAACTTTATTATTATTTTTTTTTTACGGTAACATTGAGGCCACCTATGGTACTTGACCACTAGGTGGCGCGATTGTTAATACAACCTAATGCATTGCATAGGCAATGCATTAGGGTGTACAAAGATGGCGGTTTCCCCACTTCCTGTCTGCGGACGGAAGTGGGGCAAACCGGCCAGAGTAAGTGACGGGAGCCTTCACAAGGCTCCCCACCACCATGCCCGGTCATCGGATCGGCGCAGCCGGTGCCGATGTCCGTACCGATCGGTGCGCGGCCCCAATCGGCGTTCATTCAGACGCCGCGGCCATCTGTGGCGCGGGGTCGGATGGGTAACACACCGCCAGCGGGCGGAGCCACCCACCGGCGCTGTTACTGCCGGGTGTTCACGGCGATTTGCCGCTAACACCCGCCGGCTGTGTGGGGAGGTCGCGCCGCGATCCCCCTGCAAAGCCCCTTAGCGGCCCTGGGACGTACTCATATGCCCAAGGTCGTTAAGGGGTTAATATTTATTATTTTTTATAGTTTTAAAACTTTTTTTTAACTTTTAACATTTAGTTTGGAGCACTAGGGGGTACAATCGTCAGTACACTTCTGTACAGTTATAATGATCAGCTCTGTGGGTCGGCAGTACATATGTATATTTACTTTGTGCACCCTTACTACACCATATGTTATATATATATTTATATATGTGTGTGTGTGTATATATTAATAAGGCAGAAGGGTGTACAAAGATAATATACATAAGTACTGCTAACCCACAGAGCTGATCATTATAACTGTAGATTGTCAGCTCTGTAGATCACACTGAACCACAGAGCTGACAGGCTACAGTTATAATGATCAGCTCTGTGGGTCAGTGTGATCCACAGAGCTGACAGTCTACAGTTATAATGATCAGCTCTGTGGTTCAGATATATATTGCTGACCCAGAGTTGATCAATATGACTGCAGATTGATTGTCAGCTCTGTGGGTCAGCACAGAGCTTACCATCAGTCTGTACTTGTTATACTGGCCCCCAGACATGTACAGTATTTTACAATCATGATGAAATATGCCCCACAGCCTCCCTGTAAATACCTCATGGCAGCTCTGCAGGGTTCAGCTCACACTATGGAGCAGGAGGAGGTGGAGGTAGAGGAGGAGTTCAGAGCCCCGAGGCGTCCTGCAGCCTTTCTCCTCTCCCTACAGCATTACAGGCAGACACAGGAGCCGGCAGCCAACAGTGAGTACACGGACTGCTCTCCTCTGCCCCTCCCGCTGCCTGTGCAGAGCGCAGCATCACAGGGAGCCGCGGAGCCTCTGAGAACTGTAGTGCCGCATCGTTGGTAAACAGATTCAACAATGCGGCGCTACTTCACTGAGTGAGGGCTGGTCGGCTGAGCAGTGAGAGACTCGGGGCAGAAGGCTTGGCATTCGGGGCACGAGCCCCGAATAAACTTGCCTAGCGACGCCCCTGGTTGTGAGAGACTGAATCTAAAAGATAAAATCCAGAAAATCATATTGTATGATTTTTAAATAATTAAATTGCATTTTATAGCATGAAATAAGTATTTGATCACCTACCAACCAGCAAGAATTCTGGCTCTCACAGACCTCTTAGATTTACTTTGAGAAGCCCTCCTACTCTGTACTTATTGCCTTTATTAATTGCACCCGTTTGTACTCATTTCCTGTATAAATGACATCTGTGCACACAATCAATCACACTCACACCTCTCCACCATGGCCAAGACCAAAGAGCTGTCTATGGACACCAAGGACAAAACTGTACACTTGCACAAGGCTGGGATGGGCTACAGGAAAATAGGCAAGCAGCTTGGTGAGAAGGCAACAACTGTTGGAGCAATTATTAGAAAATGGAAGAAACACAAGATGACTGTCAATATTCCCTGATCTGGAACTCCATGCAAGATCTTGCCTCGTGAGGTAAGGATGATTCTGAGAAAAGTCTTGGTTCAATGACCTGACTAGAGCTGGGACCACAGAGGTTACTGTTAGTAACACACTATGCCAATATGGATTAAAATCCGGCAGAGCACACAAGCTCCACCTGCTCACGCCAGCACATATCCAGGCCCATTTTAAGTGCACCAATGACCATCTGGATGATCCAGATTAGGCATGGGAGAAGGTCATGTGGTCAGATGAGACCAAAATAGAACTTTTTGGTATCAACTCCACTTGCTGTGTTTAGAGAAAAAAGAAGAATAAGTACAGCCCCAAGAACACCGTCTAAATCATGAAGTATGGGTGTGGTAACATTATACTTTGGGGATGCTTTTCTGCAAAGGGGACAGCATGACTGCACCATATTGAAGGGAGGATGAATGAGGCCATGTATTGCAAGATTTTGGCCACCAACAACCTCTTTCCCTCAGTAAGAGCATCGAAGATCGTTCAATGCTGGGTCTCCCAGCAGGACAGTGACTCGAAGCACATAGCCAGGGCAGCTAAGGAGTAGCTCCATCATGAGTATTTCAAGCATTTCACGGTCCTGGAATGGCCTAGCCAGTCTTCAGACCTGAACCCAATCAAAAATATTTGGATGGAGCTGAAACGCAATGTAGCCCACCGACACCCCCCAAAACCTGAAAGATCTGTAGAAGATATTTATGGAGGAGTAGGCCAAAATCCCTACTGCAGTGTGTGCAAACAAGAACTACATGAAACATATGACCTCTGTAATTGCAAACAAAGGCTTCTGTACCAAATAATAAGTTCTGTTTTTCTATTGTTTAAATACTTATTTAATGCACTAAAATGCTAATTAATTATATAAAAATCATACAACGTGATTTTCTGATTTTTTTTTTAGATTCTGGGGCCCACCAGTGGAGCTGATTTTTTAGGTCAACCCTACAGCTACTGTACATGACTGCATATGACTCTTGCACCCTGTCTTTGCTTTCTGCCTCTCTTTTTCTGCCTTTTCCCCTGCTCCCCTGTGGCAAGTCCAAACCAGTTCACTATATATATGAATTTGAGGTTCTTAGACCACATTCTCACAGATACTTTGGCCACAGGAAAGGTTAACCTTTTGCTTTAGGGTCCATATCAGTAGATTACCATAACGTGGTAAGATGGGCTAACACAATTTGATTAAACTGTGCGCTAAGAACCCTAAATATTACAATAATGCAGTTCAGAATAAGCCATAGATTCAATGTTTGTATAGTCTGGGTGCCTACTGAAGCTGCTGAGCCTTGTGTTTGTTTGCTTTTTTGTTTCAGCCACTATAACACGCACCAGTGTACTTGTTTCATTAATGTTTGGATGTGTTGACTAACTTATGCATTGCATCTTGCCGTACTTTTCTCGCATATTCCATATGAATCTGAATCCATGAAAAATGCCCCACACGTCTTTGTATGATATTGTATATGTATGGAGGCACAGTATGTGCCTACAGCCAGCTATGGGTGCAATATTATGGATCTATACAACACGTATTTGTAATTTATTTGTGTGCATAGAGTTTTATATTTGAATGGTAGTTTATACTCACAGACATTCTTTTTGAAAGATGCTGATACTGAAATTAGAAATTACTGCTTTAAATTCTTATTGTATTTATTGTGTTTTAACAGTTGGTCAGTTACAGAGATTGAAATTTTGTAGCGTTTAATAGTATTAACATTTTTATCTGCTCATTTGAGGGTAGTTGTTCTTTTTGACCCCAAACCACATTTAATTTTTATTAAAAGGGTTTTATGCCTACAAAAAATTCTTTCAACAAGAAGGGACAGGAAATTAAAGGCTTTTTCTTAATACATTGGTCAATAGATTTTACTTTAGTCATGAGATAGTCTAGCACAGCCCCGTTCGCAATAGTTTTAAATGGCCGGTACGCCAATATCAGGCACATTACAGAGCGCCCGTGGCACTTTGTAATGTGCTTGATTTTGGGGGGCGTGTGGGAGGCGGGGCACACTAGAACCGTATGAAGCTATAGATTTATAGCTTAAGTACGGCAATTCCAGGTGCATTACTGCTGGAACAGGTAAACCCCTTTTGAAGTGGTTTACCTGAGCCAGAATTGACGTTTATGCACTAGAATGCGCCGGATTTATGACTCGCAGTAGACTGGGTACATAAATCAGGCGCATTCTACACTAATATAATGCGCATAAAAATTGGTGTCTTAACGCCAAAAATCATACATGTCACCCTTTATGTGCTCTGAGTGAAGTCACCATTGACAGATGGCTAAGTCCAGAGAAAACTAATTATCGCTCTCTAGGTTAGAGATAAGTCATTGTTTTCAGTACTCACAGCACTTGTGCCTTGTGTTTACTGAAGAGATAACATCTCCTGCGCTTGTGTAACGGCTCAGCTTCTTACTGAGATGCTAGATATGCTAATAACTGATATAGAACCACACACAGCCTGAAGAGACAGAGTAAGTGTAACTCAGTGAAACAATTTGGTGAGAAAACCCCTTTAATTGTACACTCTTCTGAATGTTACCAACATTTCCAACATCCAGCATTTTCTTCACCATCACATCCAATCACTCTGTCAACATTTTGTAAGCCGCTTTTCTTATTAATTGTAATAATCAACTTACAGTCTCAGTTTTTAATCTAGGCTTATTAGATTCTTGCTATACAAATGGATTTCCAGTTCTTTCCATTTTTGCTTGTAACATTCTGATTTTATTTGTTACCTCGTGCTATTTAAACTGATGGATTCCTTGGCTTTTTTAGTTAACTTTGCCCTCCAATGAGTATTTTGATGTAGTTTTCAATGTGGATTTTAGGTTGTTTTTTTCCGCCGGATTTACAGGGAGAAAACGAGTCCCATTCATCTCTATGGGATTTTGGACATGGATCCAACATAGAAATGTTTGGGATGTTTTTTTTTTTTTTATTACCTAAAATATGGTAGAAGAATGAACACGTTCAAAAGTTTTTGTAAAAACGGCAGTTTTGAAACCCGACCTCAAGAAGATTCAAGTCATGTGGATAACAACTTGCATTTTCAATTGAGGTCAATGAGAATGGTTTTACAGTAATTTTTTGACAGATTCGAAATTCCAAATTCGCGTCAAAAACCATCTGGAAATGCTTGCTGTGTAGCTGGACCCTAATTACACCTCAACATTGAAACTGCAACACCAAGAAGTAAAAGTCTTGGAATGATAGAAATCACAGGATCAATAGACATCAAATGACATGTTAAGGAAACAAAATATTCAAAACCTGCAGAGAAGCATGCACTTACATGATTTGGCATGCTATCAAATAGGTTAGGAATAGCTGTCTGAGGAATATTATGCCACACTGAATGCGCTTGGGCACACACATCATCAAGATTGGCAGCTGGCAGCTTCCTTGGTGTCCCAGATGTGCTTGATGGAAGAAACTGCAGGCCACGGTAGCATGTTTAAGCCACATAGGCTGTTGCACTAGCAACATACAACCTGGCATTGTAATGGTAAAAAATACAGCTCCTGGGACACTTTGGAAAAATGGCCGTACCGCTAGTTCTATCTACAAATTAATGTAATACACAGCTTGTAGCGGATATGCAATGAAAGTTAGAGGGGTATGGCTGCCATGTATCAAACCACCCCACACCATAATCCTGGGAATATGACTGGTGTAACATTCCCTTGCAAAACCCTCTTTGTGGCCTTCATCTCCAGCGACGTATCTTGGCGTCGCTGCAGACATGGGAGTTTGCAGCGCCAGGCGCCGCAGCAGTGCTGAGATCAGGGCTGTTCTACACAGCCCTGATCCCAGCGCAGCTCCTGCAAGCACAGGGGGAAACCTCTGCTCCCCGATACTTTAACCCTTTGATTGCTGCGGATCATCACCGCAGCGCAATCAAACTGTTTCCCTGCTCTGTCGGGTGAAACAGAGCCTGGGGAACGGCTGCACAGTCAGCCCTGGGGACCTAGAGTAGCCCCAGGGCTGTCTGTGTAACAAGCCAGTGATCAGGCCAGACTGTGTGCTGTCCTGATCACTGCCTATGTCAGACTGACACAGATTATAATGTATTAGCATATACGAGTATGCTAATACATTACTAAGTGTAAAAAAAATTGTAAAATAGTTACCCCTTCATGGGATTATAAAAAAAAAGTAGAAAACATGGAAAAGTGTAAAAAAAATAAAAATAAATAATAAAATAAAAATAAATATTTAATAAAAAATAATTGTGCGTACATTACACACACACAAAAAAACCTACACATGTTAGGTATCCACACAACTGTAATAACCTGAAGAATTAATCTAACAGGTCATTTAGTCTGAAATGTGAATGGTGTAAAAAAAACAAAAAAATTGAAGAAAAATTCTGCAATTATTTATAAGTGAACTTAAACTATTCCCCCATAAAGTACAACTTGTCTCGAATAAAACGAGGCCTCATCCAACTGCATCATTGAGAAAATAAAAAAGTTACAACTGTTGAAACGCAAAGAGGCAAAAACGAAAAAAATGTTCTGTTCATTAACTACTTTTGAGGCCTGGGGCTTAAGGCTATGTTCACACGGCTTATTTCGGGGCGTATTTACGGACGTATTTACATCCGCAAATACGTCCCGAAATACGTTTTTTCAAAAAAGGTGGCTCGTTTTTCCCGGGTCGTAAATGCAACCCCCCTTTTTTTATTTGGGGGTTTTTTATGTTGCAAATACGCCTAAAATAGGGGGGGGGAAACCAAAAAATTTCATCGTTTTTACGAAACGTTTTTTCCCCGCAAATACGTTCAAAAAAAAACGCCCGTTTTAACAAACGGGCGTATTTTCCTTTGGAATAAAGGGCAAATTTTAATTGTTCATTATTTAAAAAAGTTTTTTTCGGGATTTTATTTGGGACGTAATTGCGTCCTTTAAATACGCCCCGAAATAACTTTTGGGGAACATACCCTTTAAGGGGGGGTTAAGGATTCTGTTCCTCAAAGTTTGCAACAAGCAAGAGTAACTGGAACATTGAGGAACAGAAGGCATTACACAATCATCCCACACCACTTAATCCAATTTTTCATGTGGCTAAAATACTTTGTGTTCAATCTGGGCTTTTATGCCTCTCCTACATGCCATAGATTGGAGCTAGGTGCTTAAGAAATGTGATCATTTGCAGATTTTAGCGTTACTCCCCCCAAATTTTGCAGTTTGGGTCTTTTTTGGTGCTGAAATTTGTCACTTTTTGGGGAGTGAAAAATTTCCCCTTTTGGGGCTTTTTGGTCTGTCCCCTTTCCCAAACTGAGCCACAAAAGGGGAAATCCCCTCATAGGAATTTTTACTCTTGGGATGCTGAAATCTACCGTTTTTTGATTACGTTTTTTCCATCCAAGCCTCCACCACCTCCAGTACATTTATTTACCAAATTCTTAGGCTATGTTCAAAACGGCTTTGGGATTGGGGCACATTTGGGGCCCCGTTTTTCGCGCCGTATTTTTCGTTTCAAATAGGGGGCAAAATGCCCCCAGTCATTCCCGGAAAATCCACATTTTCTCATAAAAAACTATGGATTATGTCCCCCTCACCCCCCGTCGGCGAATCCGCCGGGGAAAGGTAGATAATGAAGGGCCCAATTTCTAGGGGCCCGAATACCCCGCCACTAGAAAATGAATATTATGTTTCCCCGGGCCCCCCCCCCGCGGGGTTTTCGCACCAATCAGCACGACTCCCAAAGTGGCCCAAAATTTTAACCCCCCGCAATTTTTGCCTTTTGTGAAAATGGGCCTTACGCAAAGGAGCAGGAAGACGGTGGGAACCCTCTTCCTGAAAACAGGCCGGGCATTGGAGTTTTTTTTTCAGTGAAAAATTTCATGTAACAATTACGATTTTTAACCAAAAAAATCTTTAACCCACTTGATGAAAGTAAAGGTAAAAAAAGGCCCTGTGCCCAATCCCCAGACATTTTTTTAAAAACCCCTGCTTTCCCTATGAAATAAAAATTACGGGAAACACCCTTGGGAAATATCTCTGTGTTGTCCCTGTTCCGTGTTATTTCTTCTAAAAATGCATTATTTAAAATTGGGTAAACCTACTTGAATTTCCAATTGTTAAGGAGTATTTTCCTTTTCCCCCCAAATCCCATTTGGGAAAATTGGGAAATTAAATTTCAAGAAAATAACAAAAAGAGCAACACAGCATAGAGATCTAAGGAAATATACTCTAAAAATTTTAAAATTTAAATTTAAAAATTTCCCAAAAAAAATTTCCCCGAAACGGGCAAAGGCCAAGGCCCCTTTTGATTTTCTATTAAAAATTTTAAAAAAATATTTTTTAAAAAATTAGGGGGCTAGGGGCCTAGTATGTAGTAAAAACTATTTTAAAATGATATGTATGGGTTATGTAAACAAATAGCTTTGCATAGACAAAGCTTTTTCATTGGTCATGTGCTTGAAACCATTCCCAAGTAAAAAGCCTTTCCCTTTTCAAAAAAAACCATTTAAAGAAAAAAACTGTTTGTGCAGTTTTAAAAAAATATGTACCTTTTTGAAAAAATTATTTTTCTTAAATTTTACAGAACGGGAATCTTTTTTAAAAAGGAAAATGAAAAATGTTGTCAAAACATTAAATTTTGTTTTTAAACTGAGGCCCCCTTTTATTTCCAAGCAGAAGAATCCTAGGAATGAAGCATGAATGCAGTTCACCAGCCTCTATTGGCCACATAAGACAGCTGGCTCTTATGAGCCAAGGAAGTGAAAGTATTTTGGGGCCAACCCCCCCCCAATCCCGGCTCCCCCCTTAAAGGGAAGTGAGGTAAAATGGGAACAACCAAACCTTTTCTAAACCCTAGAGGCCTTGGGTGAATGTTTTCTGTTTTTTTATTGTAAAAATTTTTAAAGTTGTTTACTACTCCAGTCAGGTTTTTTTCAGAAAGTTTGTTGTTACCAAGGGGGGAATCATAAATGTCACCCAAAAAGAAGTGAATAAAGCCTCTGCATCAGAGCAATAAGATTAAAGTGGGTGCAGACTTTCATTTGCAAAATGTAAAATCTTTTTTGCTGTGTTTTGTCTTCTAAAGCAAACAATTTTGGGGTTTAAAATTTTCCCACTTACCCACACCCTTTAAAAAGGGGTTGTTCTCCCCAAATTTTTTTTTTGTCAAATGTCCCTTTTTCTTTTCCGGGACAACGCCCAACCCATCCGGGGCTGTCATCACCTTTTCCCCGCCCCCCTGCTCTGCCCCGGGTCCTTTTGCCGTAGAGGGCCCCTTTTAAAAACTTAGAGAGCTGGTACGCATCCTAGGGAAGGAGTACAAGTGTGTCGGTTTTCTAAGATTTAAAGGGCCAGCGCATTCGTGTTCTCCAATGACTGGCCACCTCCTGCTTTATTAGGAATTTTCTTCCTCTGTTCCTGGCCCTAGTGATTTGCGCTATTTGCTTGTTCCTGTGTTTTATGGTTTTGACCCTCTGCTACAGATTTTTGACTACACTTTGCCTGTCGCCTTGCCCTGATCTCTTGCCTGTAATCTAGTTATGTCTCTGCCTGTTCCTCTGCTCCCTTTTTTTTGGGACTATTTTTTGGGCCTGTCCCCCTTGCCCTATCTCTTGCCGTAATTTTTTTTTATGTCTCTGCCTGTTCCTTGTGAAACTTTTTTTGGAAATTTTGGGTTTTTGTTACCACAGCAGCCACTTTAAGGCTGGGTTAACCTGGTGTTTTTGCAGGGCAAAAAAGCCTCCCCAAAATTATGCCGTGGGGCCCCGGGGGCGATTTGCGGGGGGCCCCGGCACCTCCCCGGGGCCCATAACTTGCTTTCCCAGCGGCGCGTATACCCCTGCTAGAATTTTAAGAAATTTCCCATATTTTGTCAAAAGGGGTCTGTGGTTTTACCGTAATGATTTTGGAGGTATTCCACCAAAATTTTTGGCACCCCCGGGGCGCGTAATTAGGACTAAATACATTTTTTTTTAAAGGGCTGTGGGGAACCCAAGGCCGGGGGTTTAAGTAAACCTGGGCCCTTTCCACAGTCGGCCACCCCCTCTTGCACTGGCCTATGGTGAATAGCGGGCACTACTTAGACTCTGCTCCCTGTTATGGTCAGTGTCGTCTTTTTGCGTGCCCCCTAGATCCCCCAAACCTCCCCCCATGCCCACATTTCACAATTACGGGCCGCCCAGTTTTCTCACCCCAGGTCAAGTTTGTGGGTGGTTCTCCCAACCATGTTTGGGGCTTATCACCACCGTTAAAACCCTAGTAGACAGGTTCCAGGGGACATGAGTGTGAATTTTTAGTTTCGGGTTGGTAGGAAAATTTGGAGCAATAGGAGGGGGAGAGAGAAGCAGAGAAAAGGGGTAAATTTTAACCAGAGGAATTTGGGGTGCACTACAGTAGATAAAATCCCCTGAAAAAAAGAAAAAACAAAAAAAACAATGTATTTGGTAATAGTCTTAATTTAACTTTCTCTGGATGTCAAAAGCTAATCATTGTGCTGATACAACCCATTAAAAGGGGTTCCCTGTTTTGGATCATTTTTTTTGTTTGGAAGTTTTCCCATTAAATAACGGGATCAAAAAGTTTCACTGCTGGACCCAAGAAAATTAGCTGTAGTATGTATAAAAACTTGGCAGTATGTCTTACATTTCCCTGCAGTGCCCCCACAGGGTAAATTAAACATTACAAGAGCTCCACTCCACAGGTCTATTCAAAAAATAAAAAGTTTGTCTTTTTTTTGCTTGGAGGACCTGTCCTGTATTAGAAATGCCTTTAATGGGACACTCAACATTTGGGCCAAAAAGTGAGGTTCAAAAAACTTTCCATTCCACCTATTAACCCCTAAATTTCCCCCTGGGGTTTTTTAATAGAAAATTTTTCCTAAAAGGAAAACCCCCAAATAAGGAACGGCCATTTTTTTAGCAAATTTTTAAATTTATGTTGCGATGTCAAAACGTTAGCTAAAAACTTTTGTTTATTTGGGCATCTGAAAATAGTCTACATGATGCCCAAAATCCCCAAAAAATATATTTTTTTTTATTTTTTATATATATATATATTTTTTAATTATATATATATATTTTATAAAAATATTTTTATTATAAAATATATTATATTATATATATTTATATAAAAATTAAATATATTTTATTTGTAAATATATATAAAAAAGGGGGGGGGGGGAATCCGCACCCCAACAAAATTAAAAAAAGTAAAAACAAAGAACCCCACAATACAAAATTAAAAAAAACCCCAAATATAATTTTTGGGAAAAAATATATATAAAATATATATAATATATTTATATTTTAAATTAAAAAATTTTATATATATAAAATTTTAATATAATATATATATAAAATATTTACAGGAAAAAGGCTTGTTTGTTTTTAAAAGGGGTTTGGGCCCCAGAATAAAAAAAAAAAAAGTAAATTTGGGTCAAGTTTCAAAAACAAAACACCCTGAAAGGCAATGTGGCACCTTTTTTAAAACCCCGGAAAAAAACCCAAATTAAATTCAAAAAACTAAAATTTTTCCTAAAATTTTTTAATTGATAAAATATCAATATGTATAAAAGGGTATATATGTTTTATATATATAAAAAATATTTATATAAATATATAATAAATATATATAAATATATAAAGGGTTTTATATTTTTATGAAATTTGGGTTTTACTAATCAAGGGGGTTTTTCCGGGATTAAAAAAACGGGTCCCCTTATTTTTCTCCCGGGCTGTTTGTTTATTGCGCTTCCCCCAATTCTTTTTTTTTTTTTTTTTTTTAAATTTCGGGGAAAAACCCCTTTTAAATTTTTACAGACCCCTTTTTCCTGTATAAGTGAATATTGTTGGGGCTTGCCTTAATAAGCCCAAACAATAAAAATGGAGTATTAATAACTTTTAAAACCCCTTTTTTAATGTTAATGAGGGAGTTGACTCCGCTGACCTTGTCCAAGTATACAAAAAAACTGACAAGAATATTTTAAACCCCTTTTGTTATGTCTAGTCGTTTGTATGCAAAATTAAAAATTTTTAATTTTTCATATAGAAAATCACAGAAAAATAAAATAACACAAAATAAAGAACATTATAAATAAAATGTAATTTAAATAATATTATTTTCTAATGATAAATTCCCTTTAAATTTTAAAAAAGGGATGAAAAAAGGACACAAAAAAATTTTTTTTCTTTTGTGTTTTTAAAAACCCCTGTTTGAGATCTGCTAAACCCAACCCAATTACTACAAATCACCCGGTTTTAAAGGGGGTGGGGGTTTTGCTCCCTTTTTTTCAAAAAATTTTTTTTAAAAGCATACTATGTGTTTTTTTAAGATCTTATAAATTTAGTTTGTGTTTTGTAAATTTAATCCCTAAAACCACTATCCATGCTGCTTTTTAAATTTTTTCTGGACAAAAAACCCCAATTTAGAAAAACAGTACTCAGTGCAATAAATCAATTTTTAAATACATGATTTATTTTTAGCCCGGGGGGTTTTACTGTTTGCAAAAATTTGAAAAATTTGAAAACACCCCATCCAAACAGCTTAGCTTTCCCCAATGAAAAAACTTCAGAAGGTAAATATAGAAAGAAAAAACACATTTCCCCGATGCTTTTACTATGTGTTTTTTGGGCCCCTTTTGCAAATTTGCAGTAAACCCAAAAAGAAAAAACCTTTTTAAAAAAAATATCTAGGACACATTACAACCAAAGGGCCACATGTATAGAACCAGGGGCATAAGGGGAGTTTTTAGCCCAAACAGGTTCTTTACATGTGGCCCCAATTTTTTTTTTATTTTTGGGGGCAATGTAACCTCAATCAACTATTTTTTTATTTTTTTGATTTTATGTTTTGAAAAAAACAGCCCCATTTCTTTTAAAACCCCCAATTAAAATTAAACTCGAAATTTTACAAAGTGTCAGAAACTATAAAAAACCCAGTGGTATCTTGGTACCTTTGGGAAACTGCCCCTTTTAAAAGGGGCTTTTGGTAATTTTTTCCCTTAACTAAAGGTAAAAGGGTTTTTGTCGGTTAAAGGCACTTGAAAAAGGTTACAGAAAAACCTCAAAAAATAAGACAAAAACCACCCGGGGAGGAGCATTTGCTTCCGGAAATCACGGGTCCCAAACCCAAATGGAGAATCACCAAAACGTTGAATGTTTTAAGGGTTTTGGACCCCTGGGCGTAAACTATAGCCAAAGCGGGCTCCGCGACTGTGATGGGGCCCAAAAAAAGGTTTAAAGGGGCCCCCCCAAAATTAGGTAAAAAAGAAAACATTTTTCCCTTTTTTTTGTGGGGAAACAAGAAGTTGGAAATTTTTCTGCTATGTGGTAAATACTACAGGGGTTTCTTCTGATATTTGGCAGTGTAATTTTTTTTTAATTTAATATCAGCTTTTTTGGGGCTATTTTATTTTTGTTATTAGGTGGGGGGCCCCCCAACTCATTTTTTTTGGAGGGCCCAGGGAATATATTTCCCGGCCCCTGGTTGGATTTAAAATTATATTTATTAATTGTTTTTTTTAACAAATTTTTTTATTAAATATATTAATCATTTTCTAAATTGAGGCTTCTTGAGAAAAAAATTCAAACCCCCATGTTGGGAAGAAAAATTTTTTTTTAAATGGGTTGGAAATAAAGTTTAAAAAAAGTAAATGTAGACCTGCTGCTTCTTTCAGTTCAGAGAGGCCCAAATATGGAAATTAAATGAGGGGTACCCACGTACGTCTTTTTTAGCTTTATGGATGACTCTTAGTATAGAGAAAATTTGGCAGCATACAGAGAACAATAAGCATCATCATCATCTGACAATACTAGCTGAGGAAAAAATAAAAGAGAAAAGATACAAAAAAAAAGAAAAATGTTCTATGTTTTTAAATTTTTTAAAACAGTAAACGGGAAACACTTTTTAGGAAAAAAACCTTAATTTAAAAAAACCTTTTCCCCTTTTTTATTTTTTGGGGTAAGATAAGGTAATTTGACATTTTAATTAATATATACAAATGTTATGCATAAAAGTTAAAATGTATTATTCTTTAAATTTGTGGGTGTATGATTGAAAAAAATTTTAAAAACTTGCTTTTTTTTACATAAACCATGTATTTGCTTTCAAAGAAGAACAGCTTAACCCCAGGAAAACGGGTAATGGGAAGCTTCAGAGCTCATATTTGCTTTGTTTTACATTCTTGCCTTCTCCTGGGATGTGAAGGAACTCCACTCCTAATATTCTACCCATCTGGATTTTCCTTTAAAACCTTTGAAGGACCACAAAATTTGATGTTTTTGGGTTCTTAAAATGACCTTTTCATAAAAGCCAATTTTTTGCTTTTGGGGCGGGGGTATTTTTAACAGGGTTTATAGAAGTGTGTTGTTAGGTTCACTTTGCCGGCTACAAACAATGGTCTAACAATAAAAATTTTTATTACCCCAAAGCCCCAAAATCAGTCACAGCACAGAATAAAATGGTTTTTCCGCCCAAAATAGCGGGTATTTTTTTTCCTTTTTAAATTATATGCAGAACACCCCCGCCCCAAAAAAACTTTACAAATACAAAATGGAAAAAATCAGTCTTTCCCAGTGCCAGCCCTACTTTTTATTGGTGTTCAAGTTTAATTTTGGAGGGGCCCAAAAAATTTAAAAATTAGTGAAAAATTTTAATTTTTTCCAATACTGATGGGATGCTGTGTTTCAATGTTGGAAATCAACCTATCAATCACAGCCCCAAAGGACAAGGAGAAACAGGGGAGCACTCTCTTCAGGCATAAAACAGACACAAAAAATTTTTTCCCCCTTTAAAGACAAAAAGGGGTTTTGTTCATGTTAGTTTTTATCCCTTTAACAAAGGTTTTGGATTTTGTCATTTTTGGATAAAAAAATCGGGCCCCTCAAAAATAAAAAGAAAACTTTCCATTACTGAAAACAATTTTTAAACCGGGAAATTCTGCTTTGGGAAACCAAAAAGGATGAAAAGGACCCCAAATTTGGGCCCCTTTTTAAAACCCATGGGGTTGAATGAAAAAAGGGGGGTGGGGGGCCGGTTTTTCGGGCATACTTTTGAGAAAAAAAAACTGTCGCTTTTTCTGAAATAAAAGATGTATGAATAGCCCCAAACCCAAGTTTTTGGGTTTCCCGTCCTGTACTAGACACAACACTTTTAAATGTCCAAAAAAATGCACCAAAATTTTGGGTGGGGAAACTGCCATCCAAACCCCAAAACCGGGGTTTGAGACACCAAATCCATACCAAGACATGACACTCTATGCACCAAAATGTTTGGCGCATAACACTCTGTGTGCCAGTGTTTGCCGCTTAACACTCTTTCATACATATTGTTATATTCTACAAATAGGGTAATTTAGAACTGGCAGGGTTGCGGGCCATATTTCAAAATTTGTTCCCCGTAAGTCTACTATTTTCCCATAACGTAATTGTTTTGTCAAATTTCTGATTACTTCTTGCATATTCTTCAGAATTAACCTCATTTCAACTCTGTCCTCACAGCAAGACTGAAGTCATTCACAAGCATGATATCCTTCAGGAGCAAATCAGTTCTAAAAATAGGAAAACATGAAGATACGATTATAAAAAAAGAGAAAAAAAGATTTGCAAAATGACCTGAAATAAAAAATGTTACACAATATACTACAGCCAAAAAGGGTAAAAAAACAATCAAAATTTCACTAAAAAAAAAATTTTAATTTATTTTTTTTAATTACAGGAGCTAACATATATGTAGGGCCTCTTTGTGTTTTTGGACATTTTTTTACCAAAAGTACTGAAAAACCATTTATTTGGGAAATGACCCCCAGGGCAGGGCCAAAAGTATTTATAATATGTTTGGCCAAAAAAGGAGTGTTGTTTTGGACATTTAAAGGGTTGGGCTAATTGTTTACACTGCAGAGGCCAAGTGGCCTAAAAACCCCCAAATTTGGAGTGTGGGGGTTAAAAGGGAGAAAAAATCCCATAGTGCCCACTCACTAGTGTAGCGGAAAGTGGCTCCTGTCACAGTCGAAATTAAAACCCGCTCTTTTCCCACGGAATGTAGGGTCGTGATGTTGGCACTACCAAGTGTGGGTGGGGATAGATAAGACCCCCATTAGATAGGTAGACAGGTAAATAGGTAGGCCCCCATTGGGGAATTTTCGGGCCCCCCAAAAAAAATGAAGATTTTATAGGAACCCAAATTAATTTTAACAGATCCATTCAGTAAAATTTGGCAAATAGTCCCCGTTGGGGAAGCCATCATTGGGTTTTTAAAAGGTCCTTTCAGTAGATATAATTTTTAAATAGGCCCCCCTCAAGGAGGTTTACAAAAGCCTAAAAGACCTAGAAAAAAGCAAAAAGGGTTTAGGGGGGATTTATAATTTCCCATTAGGTACATACATAGACCCTCTTTGTAGGTAGGTACATAAGATCCCCCCAATAGGTAGGGCCCCCCATGGGACAAAGGTATAAAAAGGCCCCCCAGTAGGTTTGAAAAAAACCCTTTTTCCCAATAATTTTAAGTTAAAAAGGGGTTTTCCCCAGTAGATAGGTTGGTATATAGGGTTCCTCCAGTATGTAAGTAGATACATAGGCCCCCCTCAGTCGGTAGATAGGTATATAAAGCCCCCCCAATATGTCGGTAGGTATATATTTCCTCCAATAGATAGGTATACAAGGCCTCCCCCAAGTAATTAGGTAAATATATACTGGTAGGCTTTAGCATCTTCCCCTAGTAGATAGATCCAAACTTCTTCCATGAATCCAGCACCTCGTTAAAGATGTTTCTTAAAACATTATGCTTTATTCATTCCGATTAAAAATACGTTTCCACTTTGATGTTAAAAACCAAAACATGGCATACTTTTTTAAACCCTCGCTTTTCCCTAGCTGATTATGAAGACATATGGACAACGCTCAGGGACATTAAACAGAGGTGTGCCCACTGGGCGTTGTAAACAACAGAAACATTTAAAAATATGAAAATATTACACAAAAATTAAAAACATATATAAGCAAGAATAGAAAACATTATTTGTGGAAACATCAATTTAATATTTTTTCTGAAGTTAAATACATAAAGTGTGAAAAAAAAAACTGCCCCAAAAAGTTGTGGTGGGGGAAAAGTCCGGGCAAAACATATAGCAGCATGGAAAGAAAGGGAGCAAACAAATTACAACATATTAATTTCCATTATTGGAAAGTCAATAGATCTACAATAGATCATTCTTGTAATTTAAGCCTTTAGGATTCTGTATGTTCATGTGAAAAATCCATTAAACTTTTCCCTTTTTAAAACAGTTTTATTCCCCTTTTTCCCACATATTCTTAATTTTTTTCTTTCCAAAAAAAAAAAAAACAAATCCCCACTAAGTAAATTTTCCCCAAAAAGTTTTTTTTTAAATTGTCCGAGTGTTTTGATTTTTTTATGTTGTTAATATCATATAAATAAAATATATATATATATATTTATTATTTATATAATATATTTTAAAAAATAAATAATTTTTTATTTATATAATATTATTTTTATATATATTTTATAATATAAAATTTTGATATTCTTTTTTTCACCATTTCGGGTGGTGGGATCCGGGCTTTTTTTTTGTCCAAAGGGGAAAAATGTTTGAAAATCGGCGCGTGGGCGGGCCCCTTTTACGGGATTTTTAGGTAACTGTGACTCATTTATGGGCGCCCAAAGTGCGGATAATGTTCCCTTTCCCACCCAGTGTGTGAATTTCCCGGGTTTCCCCCTTGGAAGGGCCAAATTCAAGCTAATTAATTTAAATTTTTTTTAGGGGGGGAGTTTTGGGGAAGTATTTTCAGACGTAAATAAGTCCAGAAAATAAAACCCCGGGAACAATTTGAAACCTGGCCCTTTGGGGAACCACAGGTCCCCGCAAAAACATGGGGCTGTTTCTGGGTCTTGCTGTATTTATTAAATAGGAAAAAAAAGGTGAAAGAAGGGAACCCAAAAAACATTTTTCATTTTTTTTTAAAAAAAAGGCCAAAATTAACAACTGTACAACATCGCCCTTGGCTTAAATTTTAAAGTAAAAAATTTTTTTTAATTTTTCCCCCCTTTTTTTTTTAAAACCTTTTTTTAAACTGATATTTCTCTCTTTTGAATTTTTATATTATTTTCTTTTTATTTTACAAAAGAGCAACTTTTTTTACACATTTTCAAACGATTTTATAAAAATTTGTGATTTATCTTCCCAATTTATTAATTTTATAGGACAACTCTTTTTTTTTTTTATACTGTTGTAAAAGGTTAAATTTTTATTTCCCCATTTCAATTAGTTCTAGCTTTTCCCCGTGCCTCCTCCGACTCAGGGAGAACCCCCCCTTTTAAAATTGGTTTTTCCTGTCGGAGGCGTAATTTCGCTCACTTTGGGCCCACCCACAATCGGCAAAGCCCTGGATTTTTCGAAAGTCCGGGGGGCCCGGGGGGGGGGTCCCTCCCCAACCCCCCAAAGGTTCCCACTGCACAACCCCCTTTATGGTTTGGGAAAAGGAAGTTGGGGAAGGTTTTTTCGCCTGACACGAAACCCTGCGTCCGGCATTTTGGGGTCGGGACGGTAGGAGCAGTTAAATTTAGGCGCAAATTTCCCCATCATAAAATGCGCCCCAAAATGTTTCATTCTATAAAAATACACTATGTTTATCACTATCACAGGGTGATGTAATTTTTATTTCCGGAAAAAGTTTTGGAAAATATGCCTTTATTTTTTTCCAAAATTTTATCGGTAAGTTTGCAGGTGGAACAACAATTGTGTCCACACCTGTAATTACCTCTAGTTTGTAACCAATTCTCTGTAGTTTATGAACTGTTAAACAGACTGGTGATCCCAGTGTTTTTCCTTTCCAGGATACAAATCTACAGCTGCTTTTTAATATATCAGAAAAGGTGTTATCCTGATATAAAACAGGTAAATTGTTCTTGATTATTTTAGATAGGCATATATTGCCCTTTGGTAGTTAGGGTGCTTTCACACAGTGCGTTTTTGGTGCGTTTTTGATGCGTTTTTTTATGTGTTTTTTGTGCAGCAAATTACAGCATTAATTGCTGTGCCTTTCTACACAAAAAAACGCATGAAAAAAAGCATCAAAAACGCACCAAAAACGCACTGGGGTGAAAGAAACCCCTTTGGTTTGGGATTAGCGCCCCCAAAGCTAGTAGGAAAATTGGTGTATACTGTCCCTCATTAAGTAGGTATATAGGGTCTCCCTCTAGTAGGTAGGTAGGTATATACTGTCCATTTGGTTTGGGGATTTAGAGCCCCCCTCCAGTAGGCCCAAAAGGTATTTATTGTTTCCCCTTTGGGTTTGGGGGGGTTTTACTGGGTCTCAGTGGGTGTCATCCCGAAATTTTCGGAAACCCTTTCGGCTGAAAGGGCCCCATTCTACCTATCTACCTTTCGGGGGGCCCCAAACTACCTACTGCTTGGGGGGGTTTTAACCCCAAATTTTAATGAGGGGCCCCAAACTACCCCACTTACCTGCTGGGGGTCCCAACTTAAATACCTACTGGGGGCCCCCCAAAAACTTTTTTAACCTCCTGCTGGGGGGCCCCAATCTACCTACTGGGGGCCCCAATCTACCTGCTGGAGGTCCCAATCTACCTATCTACCTGCTGGGGGTTCCAACCTAGATTCTTACTGAGGGGCCCAATCTACCTACCTGCCTACCCGCTGGGGGTCCCAACCTAAATACCTACTGGTGACCCCAATCTACCTACCTACCTGCTGGGGGCTCCAATCTACCTACCAACCTACTGGGGGTCCCTGTGGCATGTTCTTTCTGACGTTACTGTGAAACAAGTGGGTGGTACCTGCTGGCAGCCACGGCCCCCCCTTGCTTCACAGTGTGGCATGTCCCGTACAACACTATCGGTGGAACTGTCCTAATGGCGGACCTTCCGGGCCTCCTCCCCCAGTAATTAAGTAGGTATGTAGGGCTTTCCCCCAGTAGCAAAGTAGGTATATAGGGCCTCACCCCAGTAGGTAAATGGGTATAAAATTTCCCCCAGCAGTTAGGTAGGTATAAAGAATATCTCCCTAGAAGATAGGTATACTGGGCCCCCTCATAAACTAAGAAAAAAAAATACTTACCTCCTTTTTTTCCACCTTCTTACCTATTTCCCCACCGAAGTGGATGACATGATGTCATCTCACCGCTTGCTCTTGAAAGCCACTTCCAGCATCTATTAGGCCATAAGCCTAGTTATAGGCGTAGGGCTTAATACAAGCCGTGGAGCAGGCATTGTGATGACATTATAAAATTGTGCTGCCCACTTCGTGGCATCTAGAGGGCTGAATGGCTGTTTTGCCTGAATGATTGCTGCATCGCTGGGTCACATGCTGTGGGGCAAAGTGGGTCTGTGGGTCACCTAGGTCAGGGGTCAGGTCACAAGTACAACTGCTGCTACCCCTGTACCTGTGCCACTGGTCAGGGGGGCATGAAGCACAGTGATCCTTACTCTTCTGTAGTTTTCAATTGTATGTACCGGAACTCGGGGTCCACCGGGAGGAATCACCAGCCCCCCGCCCCGGTGGGCACTATGAGTCGGTGCAGATAAGGGTCTGCTTATCTCATACAAGTGTTAAAGGACAGTTCAGCTACAAAGTAACTTTTGTTTAATCCAAACTCAACATATTCCAATATTTTTTTCATAAGCTATCCTCACTTCTAATGATCAGGAACGAAAGGTTGCAATTAAACTAATTTATTCAGAAACTTTTTTTTATGGGTCCTTGTGGTATCTACATTTCATATATTTGGCCTTATTATATTCTTTGCTATTAGACTAATTCCTGTCTCCCTGTTAAAACATTGTTGGAGATCCTGTGCCTGTTTCTTAAGTGTTACATTAGCTAAGCGGATCCTTCTAATAGTAAAGACTAGCTTATTGCATAGAATATTTGGCATGAGAAGACCTGGCATGAAGACGCTAGTTGATCATTGTACTCATTCTGAAGTCGGCTCCCCACAGCCCCAGGAACAAATTTGCATATAAGAGCCCACAAGCTGCCCCTAAAGATGTTCCCTGGAGATGTTGGTAGAGGGTCTCCCTAAAGACTAAAATTGTAATATCCAATATAAACGCAAATAAATTTGTCTCTAAATTAGACATTGATAGAATTTTGAATAGCCATACTGTATATAGGAACTTGACACCGCAAGTTAACAATAATATTCCTTTCTTAAGCTGTAAACTGTTATTTGTAAAACATCTATAGTTTCTTTCAAATGGGCAGGACTTTAACTAAAGGTTGTAAAATAATAAACTTTAAATGCTGGTTCACTGAAACTTTTCACATCAAACAAAATTAGACTTTCCCCATGTTTTATTATTTTAGAATGAATCACAATAATAAAGATTAACTATTACTATATCTAATTGTATGTGAGCCCTTATTTAATTGTAGTTAGTTGTTATAAGTATTTATTGGCCAAAACCAAGAGTGGAACATAAACAAAGAGTTTTGGACCTGTTCCTAGTTTCAGCGATATATTAGTAAGTATACAAGAAAAAGTGAAAAATGTGAAAGTGGCCTTAACTCTTGTCTTGTCTGTTGGTTACAGAAATATGGTGAGCCATGAGTAATGAGTTTATGTTTTGTAATTGAAGGGGACTCTTGCATCGGACATGGAGTTTAACATTATTAATCATAAAACACCCATATCAATGTGATATCTTAAAGGGGTTGTCTCGCTACAATGATTGGGTTTTAATTAAAAGATCTTTAAAAAACAAGCAGCTTTGCACATGAATGTTTCATTACAAATGTCTAATGATTTTGAGCTAGCCCTGTTCTCAGGAGTGCATCAGCTTCTCAAATTTTCTATAGCATGCTCGACCTGTTTGATCCTTATCTTTACTGCTGTCAGGTCTGAATGACTCATCACCTTTGAAGACAGGTCGGAGCAGAGCAGAATGCTTCCTGTAGTGTAGGAGAGGGAGTAGAGACTTCTGGCATTGCTATGTCTCCTGCTCTGCCTGGATTAAACCTGTGTGTGCCTACTTCCTCCTGCTCTCTACACAGATTGAGCAGAGATTAGGCTATCATAGATGTGAAGCAGTGACCCTGTTTTTACTAAACATGAGTCTGTGGAGCTGTAACTATAATAATACTATACAGATCAGGGAGTTGTGAACAGTTCATGCTGGCGTACTAGGGAACATCCTTAACACTTGCAGCTTTCTGCCTCTTCTGAGAGGGTTGTTTGTGTTGTGAGTTGGAGATATGTAAGCTAACAGAGGGTATGGAACACTATTACATCTAGCCCTTAGGCAGGCACACAGGGTTAACTCTGCAGCAATCCCCTGTGTATAGAAGTTATGGCGGATAGCGCCTGTGTGGGGGGGAGGGGGAACAGGGAGAAGAGCAGAGAAGTAGCACGCCCTCAATTCACTCCCATCACAACAGGAGGCTGAAAGCTATTAATGAGACAACTCCTTTAAGGTCAAGCTGCAAAAAGGCTTGGGAAACCACAGGAGAAGCTGTCTTGTACACAGTTTTAAAATGTTTGACCTTAAAGGGGTTCATGCTCACACTGCATCGTCAGACTGTGGGTGGTTTTGTAGCAGTAATTAGCATATTTAGCTTCTCTATTAACAGCTAAGTGTTAGGAGCAGGGGATTTAATCTGTGTAAAGAAACCTACAGAACTCGGAGGAGTGAAAAAAATGCTTCTCTGTAAACAAGCTAATCTTAAAGAGATAAAGTCTCTGCTCCCTCCGACCATGGTGACGTCACTTCCTGCTCTCTGTCTTATCAGGAAGGGAGAGCAGGACTGTAACCAAAGAAATGTATGTGTACTCAGAGCAGATAAAATTTCTCTTATCTCCTGGCAGGGAAATTTAAAAGAGCAATGTATTAAGAAAACGTCTTCATTTATGTTGAAAGCTAATCCTGTAATGAGAAAACCCCTTGAACTCACTAAAATTATCTAAAGTTGTTGAGGCTATCTCATTTTCAAATTTGTGACCAGCTTTCAAAAGGTTGGAAAGGTTGCAGGACAGTCTGACTTTTGCTTACATTTTTGTTAATAGTCTTGTATTTTGTGTTATTTTACTAAACTTTCTGCAACACATGTTGTATTGTCTAGATGCCATCTGTCTGTGTCCCAGATGTGGATTAATAGGGATTTCACCAAAAGTGAAATCACTTTTACTTATTCGGAACAATTTGTAAATTGTTTGATAAACACACAATGTATAAAGCCTCTAGAGCCACTACCATACCCTGTGTCAAAAAGTCATGTAAAATTGTTTGAGGAGGTAAAGTATGGCCCACAAGCTCTATTGAAATTGTGAAAAAGGGTGAAGCGGTGCTGTTTGTCCACAAGCTCTATAACTATGAGAAACAGTTGCTAAAACCATAAATAAAATGCAGTGTTATAAAGGGCATCTATGGCAGACACTATTATTGGGATAGCTTTACTGTATGGAGGCTTCTGTGACAGATACTCATTTGTGGAAATGTATGGCTGAAACTAGTTTAACAGATATTTTTGGCAGTAAGGGTGATTTATAGCTTAAATTATTCTCTTGAATCGCTGATACCAAAGATAGCAATGGAGATCTATCTGTCAGAAACCTCCATTAATAACAATGGAATGAAATGGTAAAAAAAGCCACTTTATTTAAAAAAACACTCTCCAACAACAGCCCTCTTTGGCCATTGTAATAATGTCATAGTCCAATATAGTCCAAAAGAAGAACCTATCAAAATACAGAAACGCTAACCAGCATTTGGCTGGCAGTTATCTAAAATGTATGACTCTCCAATAGATGGCCCTGCTATGTGGATGCCACTAATGTTAAAAGCATCTATGGCTAGTATTTTTGTGAGAGGCATCTATGACTAGACTTAGCCTCTGAACTTTCTGTAGTACAATTGAAAAACAGAATACCGTTCTAAAGGTTTCTCTTTTATCTTTGCTTTCATTAAAAGTTTTACTAATAAAAGATGAATGAGGAAAATGCCATATACTCAGTTCTGACTTAAAAGATAGTTCAAAATGTTAAGTAGATTTTCTTTGGAATGAGGCTGAATATGTTGAATTTCTGTAGTCATGTTACGTACATATGTGTGTACGACCTTTGAAATAAACAGTAATTTTTTGGGGGTAATGTATTAATGCATACCTCCAATTATAACACAATTTTATAGCATAAATTAACAGTACACGCAAAATGAAAAAAAACTTTATTTCAAGAAAAATTCTTTCTTCTCTTTTAGCTAATGTTATTTTATTCTCCTCCTGCTTTCTTATGTATGCACTCAGTCAGAAAATTGATGCCACAGAGGAGACAACATTCTAGCTTCAATGAGAGTTCAGGTTACAGCTCCCCATAGTGTCTATGGAGAGGGAGGGGCAGTGAGAGTCATAGAGTTGGTGTTGGTTGTATGGTTAGTATTTTAACTCACTTCAGTGCTGGCCATGCCTCTAACCACGGCCAAGCACATGACACCACATCTGGTCACACCTCTAACCACATCTAAACACATGACACTACATCAGATCATATGTAATGTGGTTTACCTATACACCTAATGAGAAGCCTTTCTACCTGCCTTATGGAAGGGGTCTACCTGCGAACTTAATGGGGGGGGGGGAGTTTACTTAAAAACTAACCACAAAATAAAGTTGAATGGGTAAAATAAAACTTAACCGTTAATCTCAATAGCAATGTAAAAAAAACATGCCTTATTGTCATCAACAATCTTTTCTATAGATATATTTCATAGCGAATAGTAGGGTGACATATACAGGATTAGGTTCAAACTAGGGTCAGGTACTGCAATTTTTTGGTAGGTAGGGAATAGTATAGTTTGGTTAGGGGTAAATTAGAGATTGTGTTGGTTTTTCCATGTTTTTATATTGCTATTGAGATTAAAGGCTAAATTTTATCTTCAACTCGATTTCGTGGTTAGACTTTATGTGATTTATTGTAGCAGGTATTTTTAATTAGTGGATTGCCCAGTCCAGGAATAATTTAGGTTCTGCTGTGGGGGCTTACTTAACGTACCTAGCCATCTAATAGGGGCTTACCCTCCTATTTAATTAGGGACTTACCAAATTACCTAATAGGAGGCTTACCTACACATCTAATAGGGTGCTTACCTACATGTGAAGCTTGCCTACCTATCTAATGGGAGCTTACCTACATAATTAATGGAATTATTTTTCTTTAAAAACATATTACAAAGTTTATTATTTTTGCTTGTATTGTTAATTTATAGAAAGTTGTTTTATAATTGGAGGTACGCTTTAACCTTAATCTTATGATTCTTTTCTGATAGCTGTTAATGCAATGATAGTGGTAACTGTGGTAGATATTACTGTATATTAATTTACAACAGTCCCTGCCCCACTGCTTGATGGCATCAATTAAATGGGACTTGAGTTAACTTACTATGACTCTAAACTGTGCAAGAAATAAGAATTACTTAGGCAAAACAGTTGAAACCCTATTATACTAAAAGTGACATATGAATATTCCGTTCTTTTATGTGATAAAATTGGTTAATTGAAATCAACAATCATTTGGAATTTTTATTCTGATGAATATAGAGCTGTGCACTGCATTCTCCGCTGTGTAGCTGATGATCTTGTTAAAGAAAATTACTTCATTTCATTTCACGTTGATCTTTTAATAGTGTACTGACTGAATTAGGTCACAAATAGAGTTGGGAGTGCTTTGACATTGGCAAGTAAAGAACATAAAATCAGTTCAAAATTAGTATAGCAATTGGAAAAAATACCCTAAAAAATTCTATCCACAAACTGCACTAAAATTATAAGAATAAATACTGCAATTACAAAAAAGGTATCGGACGTGTATACCAGTAAAAAATAGCTAAATTCTGCCCTAATTTAAAGAGCTACGTCCAGATTAAGGGAGTGCAGGGCTAAATAAGGGCAGTCACCACACCCTCAACGAAAAAATGGTTTGTTTCACACCTTTTGATATGATCAAATGAATAAACATATGCTTAATTGCTCTGACTGAACAGCAAATGCCAAGAAGTGCTTACAATTTTAAATTTAATTTTATTTCTAATTTTAATGTAGCACTAAGATATACTTTAAAGGGGTTGCATCATTACATTAAATGGTCTTCAGAAAAAGGGGACAGTGAAAACAAGCAACTTTGCAATCGGATGTCATTTGCAAAGCTGTCTTGTTTTCACAGGATCCCTTATCTTCGTTTTCTGTAAACACTGTTCCCCAGTGGCGGTCGGATTCCTCCTCCTTTCATTTCATTGGCTGACGGCTCTGTTAATTTATATTCTGTCTGGCCCCCGGTTATATTCATGGGAGCGCGCATTCCTGTATCTCTCACTCAGAATAAGGGGCCGGCAACAATTTCCCTCTGCACAGCTAGCAGCTCCACAGTAACACTGCAGCTGCTTCTACAATCAGAAAACAGCTAAATTGTGACTTGGTGCCTAAGATCTGTGCTGCTCTGGATAAGTTCATAGAAGACTGGATTCAACTGTAACAAACCTCCAGCTGTGGGAGGAGAAGAGATCAGTGCTCTGAGTTCATAGAAGACTGTCTAGACCAGTGGTTCTCAACCTTTCTAATGCCGTGACCCCGCAATATAGTTCCTCATGTTGCGGTGACCCCAAACCAAAAAATAATTTTGATGGCTACTTCAAAACTGTAATTTTGCTATATGAGGGGTTACATATGTGTGTGACGCCTCTGAGCGGTACCTCTACATGTCACATACAAACAACGGTACCACTCAGAGCCGTTACATAGATGTAACCTTATACAGGGGACTGTGAGTGGTACATGGGGGGTTACATATATGTGACGCCTCTGAGCGGTACCTCTACATGTCACATACATATAAAGGTACCACTCAGAGCCGTTACATAGATGTAACCTTATACAGGCGGGCCTGTGAGTGGTACATGGGGGGTTACATATATGTGACGCCTCTGAGCGGTATCTCTACATGTCACATACATATAAAGGTACCACGCAGAGCTGTTACATAGATGTAACCTTATACTAGGGGTGTGAGTGGTACATGGGGGGTTACATATATGTGACGCCTCTGAGCGGTACCTCTACATGTCACATACATATAAAGGTACCACTCTCAGCCGTTACATAGATGTAACCTTGTCCGGGGGGAGGCTGTGATTGGCACATGAGGGGTTACATATGTGACGCCTCTGAGCGGTACCTCTACATGACACATACCACTAAAGGTACCAAGCAGAGCCGGAACATAGATGTAACCTTATACAAGGGCCTGTGAGTGGTACATGGAGGGTTACATATATGTGACGCCTCTGAGCGGTACCTCTACATGTCACATACATATAAAGGTACCACTCAGAGCCGTTACATAGATATAACCTTGTCCGGGGGGAAGCTGTGATTGGCACATGAGGGGTTACATATGTGACGCCTCTGAGCGGTACCTCTACATGTCACATACATATAAAGGTACCACTCAGAGCCGTTACATAGATGTAACCTTATACAGGGGACTGTGAGTGGTTCATGGGGGGTTACATATATGTGACGCCTCTGAGCGGTACCTCTCCATGTCACATACATATAAAGGTAACCACGCAGAGCCGTTGCATAGATATAACCGAGTCCGGGGGGAAGCTGTGATTGGCACATGAGGGGTTACATATGTGACCCCTCCTGTGCCACTCACAGCCCCCCCTATAAGGGGGGGGGGTAAATGTAATGTGTATATCATGTGATGGCTGTATGTGGTACAAGTAACAGATTAATAACATATTACTTGTACCACATACAGACATTACATGATGCTATGGATGTGTGTGTGTGTGTTTAACACTGAATTACCTTGCAGTCAGGAACAGCCCTGCCATGCAGTGTCAGCGTTCTCTCTGCACTGAGTACGGCAGGGCTGGTCCTGATGCTTGATACGTGGTGTGGGCACGTGATGCAGCGCGCTTTCAGCGTCCTGCACGCCCCGCCCACAAGAACCGGCGGAACGTAAGTCCGTCCTCGCCGCAGCGCCGCTCACAGGAGCGGCGCACTGAGCCACCAATGCTGCGAGTAACGGCGCCCACTGCTCCCCCTCCCCTTAGTAATTGAAACGCTGTGGGCGCCGCACTATGCAAGCAGCTGCAGGGAGGGGCGCAGCGGCGGCCACAGCGCTCCTCCCTACAGCTATTAAGCCAGTGCGGCGCTCCTCTCAGCTCTCCGGCCGGCCGCCCTGCCCGGGCTAGGGGCGACCCCTGTGTTTTGGTCGTTCGACCCCCGCCGGGGTCACGACCCGCAGGTTGAGAACCGCTGGTCTAGACTGAATGCAGGGCTGTGGTATGTAAACATACAGCTCTTACAAAATAAGACTGCATAGGGAGAGGAAGGACACAGTGACATGTGGACTCAGACAGACGGGGGGAGCGAGCATGAACAGTGCAGGGGGGGATGATGTCATCCACCTTCAGTTAAGAAACACCCAGCTGGGAGGGGAAGAAACAGCCCTGTATTTGAAGAGCTGATAAGCTGAAAGTACAATGAAACACACGAACTGAAGAAGCGATACATCCCCTTTAAAGGTATATAGACATCCCTCCTGAGCTCAGGTGTTTCCGCCACACACATTGCTAACAGTTGCATAACATCAAGCACAAAGCCATGTAATCGCTATAGACGAACACTGGAAGATAATAACTACACTTCAGGCCCCACTTTTTTCATCAAATTTTTTTCCCCTATTTTTCTCCTCTAAAACCTTGGTGTGTCTTAAGCCATGTTCACACGGCGTAATTGCAGCACGCATTTCGCAGCGTATTTGCGCTTAATACGCGGCGAGATGCGCGCCGCAATTACGGTAATTCATAGCTCTCATAGAGAACTATGGATTACGCCTGGCCCCCCGCGCATACAGTACGATCGTATTGTTCGCGCAGGTAACCGCGAGTAATGCATGTCAATGGTGCCGGTAGGCTGCTGGCCCACTAGTGCTTCGAGAATATGCGCTGATCAGAGCGACTCCCAAATCACCCAGCGTATTTCGGCACGTACGCCGTGTGAACATACCCTTATGGTCCAGTGCGTCGTATAGTCCGAAAAATACGGTAAACAAAAATCTCTGCATTTTGAAGGGATTAAGACTGAAATCATGAAAAAACTTTGAGACTCTCGGTTCACATATCATGATCAGAACATGTTTAAGCTGCCCACGACTTTCAACGGGGTCTCAAATCGGGCAGTCCTATCCTATCTCTACCTCCCAATCGAGCCAATCAGGCCTCTCACTGGGTCACCGACCTCCATTATTCAGAGAGAAAAAATAAAAAAACACCCAACCTGCAAAGCTGCCCCTCTTATGACAGCCTGTGAGAGTGGGCGGGGACAGAAACCCAAAATGGAAGCACCCCTTCGTTTCCATATAGGTTAAAATCAATGTACACCAAGTATAACGTATGTTTCTGCACACAAAAACATTTCTGAAAAAAAAGTATGCAAACCTGGGTGCCACTGGCAGGGCTGTCGGCACACATGCAATTATACATGTACACACACAGACCGCCGCCAGCGGCACATTTCTGCAAAAAGGGCAATACACTACGTCGAAATCCCAAAGAAGCATTTATGCTATCTATCATACATGAAAAAACTTTGAGACTCTCGGTTCACATATCATGATCAGAACATGTTTAAGCTGCCCACGACTTTCAACGTGGTCTCAAATCGGGCAGTCCTATCCTATCTCTACCTCCCAATCGAGCCAATCAGGCCTCTCACTGGGTCACCGACCTCCATTATTCAGAGAGAAAAAAATAAAAAAACACCCAACCTGCAAAGCTGCCCCTCTTATGACAGCCTGTGAGAGTGGGCGGGGACAGAAACCCAAAATGGAAGCACCCCTTCCTTTCCATATAGGTTAAAATCAATGTACACCAAGTATAACGTATGTTTCTGCACACAAAAACATTTCTGAAAAAACGTATGCAAACCTGGGTGCCACTGGCAGGGCTGCGGCACACATGCAATTATACATGTACACACACAGACCGCCGCCAGCGGCACATTTCTGCAAAAAGGGCAATACACTACGTCGAAATCCCTAAAGAAGCATTTAGCTATCTATCATACATGAAAAAAACTTTGAGACTACTCGGTTCACATATCATGATCAGAACATGTTTAAGCTGCCCACAGACTTTCAACGTGGTCTCACATCGGGCAGTCCTATCCTATCTCTACCTCCCAATCGAGCCAATCAGGCCTCTCACTGGGTCACCGACCTCCATTATTCAGAGAGAAAAAATAAAAAAACACCCAACCTGCAAAGCTGCCCCTCTTATGACAGCCTGTGAGAGTGGGCGGGGACAGAAACCCAAAATGGAAGCACCCCTTCCTTTCCATATAGGTTAAAATCAATGTACACCAAGTATAACGTATGTTTCTGCACACAAAAACATTTCTGAAAAAACGTATGCAAACCTGGGTGCCACTGGCAGGGCTGCGGCACACATGCAATTATACATGTACACACACAGACCGCCGCCAGCGGCACATTTCTGCAAAAAGGGCAATACACTACGTCGAAATCCCTAAAGAAGCATTTATGCTATCTATCATACATGAAAAAACTTTGAGACTCTCGGTTCACATATCATGATCAGAACATGTTTAAGCTGCCCACGACTTTCAACGTGGTCTCAAATCGGGCAGTCCTATCCTATCTCTACCTCCCAATCGAGCCAATCAGGCCTCTCACTGGGTCACCGACCTCCATTATTCAGAGAGAAAAAATAAAAAAACACCCAACCTGCAAAGCTGCCCTTCTTATGACAGCCTGTGAGAGTGGGCGGGGACAGAAACCCAAAATGTTTTTTGTGTGCAGAAACATACGTTATACTTGGTGTACATTGATTTTAACCTATATGGAAAGGAAGGGTGCTTCCATTTTGGGTTTATGTCCCTGCCCACTCTCACAGGCTGTCATAAGAGGGGCAGCTTTGCAGGTTGGGTTGTTTTTTTTTATTTTTTCTCTCTGAATAATGGAGGTCGGTGACCCAGTGAGAGGCCTCTCGATTGGGAGGTAAAGATAGGATAGGACTGCCCGATTTGAGACCACGTTGAAAGTCGTGGGCAGCTTAAACATGTTCTGATCATGATATGTGAACCGAGAGTCTCAAAGTTTTTTCATGTATGATAGATAGCATAAATGCTTCTTTAGGGATTTCGACGTAGTGTATTGCCCTTTTTGCAGAAATGTGCCGCTGGCGGCGGTCTGTGTGTGTACATGTATAATTGCATGTGTGCCGCAGCCCTGCCAGTGGCACCCAGGTTTGCATACGTTTTTTCAGAAATGTTTTTTGTGTGCAGAAACATACGTTATACTTGGTGTACATTGATTTTAACCTATATGGAAAGGAAGGGGTGCTTCCATTTTGGGTTTCTGTCCCCGCCCACTCTCACAGGCTGTCATAAGAAGGGCAGCTTTGCAGGTTGGGTGTTTTTTTTATTTTTTCTCTCTGAATAATGGAGGTCGGTGACCCAGTGAGAGGCCTGATTGGCTCGATTGAGAGGTAGGGATAGGATAGGACTGCCCGATTTGAGACCACGTTGAAAGTCGTGGGCAGCTTAAACATGTTCTGATCATGATATGTGAACCGAGAGTCTCAAAGTTTTTTCATGTATGATAGATAGCATAAATGCTTCTTTAGGGATTTTGACGTAGTGTATTGCCCTTTTTGCAAGACTGAAATCACACACATTATTATATACCATTTTTGGGGGCATTTTCACGATGCTGTTATTATTGGCATTTTTAGGCCAAAGAAGCTGTGGCCAGATGTTACTTTAAAGTCAATAGTTTATATATATAACAAAGTATTCTGGGTTGTGGTGATTTTCTAGCATTTTTTAGGTCAGTAGTGTTTTTTTTTTTAAATGTAGCATTCCCCGATTATAGGACTTATGGGGTTTTCCCATAGGCTTCTCTCTAAGATAACAAAAACAGTAGAAATTTTTTTTCAAGATATTACAAAAAAAATAAGAAATGTAATGAAAATGTAAGAAAGCTATGAAAAATAGTTAAAATTTTTGGCATTTTTACAAGCATTTAAAAAAAAACTTTAAAATATTGGGGCATATTCATTGTGCAATTTGTATCAAGATGCTGGTGCACGTTTTACACCACTTTTGCATATCATCTGTCAAAAGGGATTAGCCGCACCAAAAAGGGCGTGCCTTAGTAGGAAAGTGGACATGGCTAAACATGTGAACCAATAAAATGCAACAAAATTTTGGCACAATTAATGGCACAAATTTAAAAAATGATGTAAACCTAGATTAATCAAACACGTGATAAATCTCGCCCATTTTAGGACAGTTCAGTCTAAGTTTACAATGTCTAAGCACTAGACAGTATTAAGGGGGTATTCCCCCCATATACCTTGATGGTATATTTATAGGATATGCTATCAGAGTTTGATTGGTGCAGGTTCCACCTTTTGGACCCAGGAACAGGCCCTCAAAAGTGTCAACTCAGAATAAAGAGTCGGTCATGTTTGGACATGACTCTCCAATCTGTTCCGAGTACAGCTAAACAATGTCTTCCTATTGATATGCCATCAAAGGCTATGGTGGGAAAATCCCTTTAAAATTTCTGCCCCAGTGTATGTGGAGGACTCCTGGACAGTTATAGGATGCAAGATTGCCTGAATACATAGGGCCACATGTATGAAAACGGTTTAGGTCTAAAACTCACTTTTTTGCCCATAGTAACCGTTTTCACACATGTGGCCCGTGATGTTTGACAGAGAATATCACCTTGTATTGTTCCTGCAGAGAGTTCCCTTATATTAGGGGATATTCAGAGACTGCCTCATATACTGTACAGTGCCTCCTAGAGTAGCCCACTTTAAAATTTCAGCCAGAGAGTATACTTTGTACACTATTAGGAAAACCCATCAAACTTTAGCTTTTACATTGGTAGACTTCTTGCCTTATTGCAACCTATACGCACTGCTTGTTTTCAGTATTTATCAGAGCCTACCTTAGGTAAAAAAAGAGTAAATAAGAATTTAAGGGGCATTAAACATGAAGGTAAATGTAATTAAAGACTATTTCCAAATATATTGCTGTTATGATTTTGATTGATTTCAGAGTTAGAGCAGTTCTTATCTCCTGCTTGTTTATACAAGTTTCTCCAATTACTGACCACCTCTCTCTGTTCTGGCAGTGGCTGGGATGGTGAATGCACTCCCTGTTGTGCCTTATTAGCAGCACAGGAGCTTGTTTATCTTTGTTACTGACACATTTTTAACCCTTTTGAGCTCTGTGACCTGCTGATGAAATCCTTCCCTCTAACAGGATGAAGTTGAGGTAGGATATCGCACCCCTATTGCTATCGTGTTGTTGTTGGGGTCCTTGTAAAAGGATCACCAATCCAATATGTAGGTTCCTGAGTAATCCATTGCACACCACAATAGCTTTTTGAGAAATTAAGGATATATTTTATTTACAAAGCAGAGTTGACGTTTCTTCAGTGAAGCAGGTTATGCAAAAATAGTCTCAGGACTTCTCCCGATACATATGGCCACATGCTTTACTCCAGATATTTACTGAAGAAGGCTCTATGAGCCAAAGAACATTTTTCTTCATCCTAATCTGGAATATCTATTTTTGTCTATTTTGCATAACCTTCACTGAAGAAATGTCAACTCTGCTTTGTAATTAAAATATGTCCTTAATTTCTCTAAAAGCAATTGTGGTGTGCGGTAGATTGCTCTGGAGCCCTTAGCAGGATCAGCTAGGAATAGCAGAGTTGAAGTGTCAGTTGATGCTGTAGAACCAGCCTGAATAGGAAGTGGGAGCCTGAAGCTGGCTGTGAAGAGCAGGATCTGTGAAACATCCTGATGAGAAAACCCCTGTTGCCCCTTAACCAACCTGGAGCACCCCGCGGCTGCGATCCCACAACACATCCTCCGGGTGTTAGCAGCTAAGACTCGACGGTTGCAGCTCGGGATGGAGCTGCCGCCATCTTGCGCTGTTTAACCCCTTAGACGCAGTGGCAAAGATGGCCGTGGCGTCTAAATAAATGACAAACGGTGCTGCACACCGCTCCTCACTTCGATCAGGATGCCCGTGGCGAATTCGCAGGCTCCCGATTGGTGAATATGGAAGCTGGAAACCTTGGGAAGTCTTCCATCGCTGCCATGTTTTCTGTTTTACTACTTCCTGCCCCAGGCAGGAAGTAGTAAAGCCTCCATCTTTGTACACCCTAATGCATTGTATTACAGTGCATTAGGCTGTATAAATAACTGCGCCCCCAAGTGGTGTAGTAACCTAGGGGATGTCAAAGTTAAAGTAGAAAAAAAAAAGTTTTAAAGTGTAAAAAAAAAATTAAAAATAAAAGTTCAAATCACCCCCTTTTGCCATTCTACAAATAAAAAAAAAAAGAAAAAAAAAAGTTACACATATTTGGTATCACCACATTCAAAAAAGTCTGATCTATTAAAATATAACATCTATTATCCTGTATGCTGAACACCGTAGAAGAAAAAAAATTCCAAACCCTAAAATTGCGGTTTTTTTTTGGGTCATTTCACATCCCCTAAAAATTTGAATAAATTTAATCAAAAAAGTCCCATGTATTTCAAACTGGTAGCAATAAAAAGTACACTTCAGACCGCAAAAAAATTCACCCTCACTCACGTCCGTAAGTGTTAGTACAAAAAAGTTATCGACCGCAGAAAATGGCGCTGACACACAAATTTCAAAGATAGAAAATGTTCGGAATTTTTTTATTTTACCAAAACATAATGAAAACCCTACATGTTTGGTATTGCATTAATATTAATCTGTAGAATACAGATAGCACATCATTTTTACTGAAGATTGAACGCCGTGAATGCAAAACACCCAAAAACATGGTGCAAGTAAGTTTTTTTTTCACATTTGCCCCACTTAGAATTTTTTTACGGATTCCCAGTATATTTTGTGGTAGGATGAATGACACCATTAGAAAGTACATCTTGTCCCACAACATAAAAGCCCTCATATGTCTATGTAGGTAGAAAAATAAAAACGTTATGGCCTTAGGAGGGCGGTGAGGAGAAAAATGAAGAGGCATTTTTTTTGGCTTTGGACCCTATTCTTCCTATGGATGATAGTTGTAACTAGTAAATATTCATCACTATGCAAACTCTCTCATTTGACTTCTGTGCATCCTGCTGGGAATTGGTGATTTAACCTGCTCTTACACTACTGAGTATGACTTTTGAGTGATATGCAGTATCAAGTAACAGCAGGAACAGACTAACATTGTATTTCTAAATTATATGAGTGAACTTTGCTTCACACATGCCGCATGACATGCATTCTTAGTTTCTATTTCTATCAAAATAAGTGGTAACGTCCTGTTCATTAAATAAGGAAAGGGGTTGTGAACATGCGATACAACCTCCAGACAGAATGTTTACTTATGTGATAATAAGGGCATTACTATCGTAGGGCACACCAAGTTATCATTTAAATCATTTACAAGGTCATTGCTACTATGCAGTTTGGAAAGTTTTAAGCTCTGACTTGTCGCTGTTGTGGCCAAGAACACTTTAACTGCCCATAGACCTTCAATAGTTTTGGCTGAACACTTGATCCCTATCCCCGCTTCTCCATTAACTGAGTCTCAGTTTATTTTCAATGAGGAAGAAGGAACCGCTGCCAGACATATTTAAAGGCAAAACAAAAGGATTCAGATTCAACATGTTTGATCTTTTCTGCCCTTACATTTTCTGTTTGGGGAGAGTCCGTAGCCCTCCAAATGGTGGATTCAGATGACATTTTCCTTTTATATATAGGGGCCTTTAGACATACAAGATGGCTGTATAATTTTGGTTTGTACAGAAGTATAGTCAATGTTAACAATCTTATATCATATCAGAATGTAGTTTCTTGGACTCAAGATGGGTAATTATTCATATTTCATCAATTCAGAAAATGTGGACATCTACTTTTGTGAATCAGCCCATAACAAAGAGGCCATTGTGGAAAAATATTGGCTAAAGTCAGTTCCATAGAATCTTCTGCTAGACATATAGGGCTATTATTGTTTTAAAGTCCAAGAAGTGTCTTCGGGTACTTTGGTGGGCCAGTCTGACTGTAAAATAAATCAAAATTCCCAGCTGTGACCCAATGTTCACATCAGTGGTTTAGCTAGAGCTTTTGCATCCCTGAGTGATCCCTGAATTTGCTGACTCTTTTTACAGACCACACCCCACTATCAGGGTGTGCCTAACAAAAGGCAGAACGAAGATGTGGATCCTCTGGACCACCACAAGCGGTGGTATAAGCCACACCAGGAAGCGGAATCTAATTAGATCCGGTTTTCACCAGAGCCCGCCACAAAGCGGGATGGACTTGCTGCGGCGGAGCACTACCAGGTCGCTACCCCTGACATGACTTACTTGCGGTGGCAGCCGAGGTGTGGCATGGTACAAAATCGTGAAACAAGCTCGTAGTCGGGGACAGGAAGGAAGGTCAGGACTGGCGGCAAGATTCGTGGTCGAGGGACGGAAGCAAAAGGTACGGTACACGGGATTCACTAAAGACAACAACAAGAACGCTTCCTTTCAAGGCACAGGGACCGTAGAAAAGGGCAGGACTTAAATAGGATCAGCGCCCGGTGAAAGCCAATCACCAGCGCGCTGTCTCTTTAAATTTAGGTGCAGTACCGCACTCTAGGGGGCGAGCACGAACCCGGCCAACAACAGGAACGCGCACCCAGCCAGCAACAGGAGCGCAGTGAAGTGAGTACGGGTTTGAGCTGCGAGCGCGCCCGCAGCACGAGGACCTGGTCGCGGCACCGCTCGCAACAGAAGACGCTGCAGAGGTGCAGGTGTGCCCACGACCCAACATGGGGGTCGCAGGGACACCTGTTACACCTATTTTTGGAGGTCAAGACTCTTTTATTACCGCCCCCTCCTCACATCCATATATCACAATTACCACTGCCTGATAATTTTTTGTATGTCAGGAATCTTTCTTTAATTGATCTGCATAATTGTTCTTTTTATTTGTGGGCTAAATTGATGTTTTTATTAGAACCAAGTTGGAACGCATAATAATTTTAAAGATTGTTACAGAGATGTAAACCTTTTTCTTTTTGACAAAATAAAGTGTTTTGTTTTAGGCAAACAGTGGTTTTGTGCTTACTAGTTTTGATTTCTTATTTTCGTGTGTCCTAAAAGTAGCAGAAATGCACTTTGAAATAGTTCATATACTTGTTGTTTAACTGTCTCTAAGGACCTTATGTATGAAAACTGTCTAGGTGTAAGACTTTCTTTGTTGTCCATAGCAACCAATCAGAGCGCCCCTTTCATTTCATATAGTGGTCTGAAAAAATGAAAGGGGAGCCATGATTGGCTGCTATGGGCAACAAAGAAAGCCTTAGATCTAGACAGTTTTCATACATGTGGCCCTCGTTGTTTGTAGAGTGCTGCTGATACGTTTTTCTGTTGCATTATTTGCGGACAAATCAATGTGCACCTGTGCCATTTTGATTAGAATTGTTTTGGAAGTTCTGATCATGTTTTGAGTCTTTTAGATTTTCTGCATGGGGGAGTGGCTACTTTTATTCTGAACTTCACTCATCCACATAGGCTATTTTTAATCAGAATAAACTTTATGCCCTGAAAGTATGGAGGCCTGGAAAGGCACCAAGCTAGTCCAATGTAGGTTCCCATCTGAACTGAGGTCATCTTGCTGTTGATAGATGGACCCTCGTGCTTTTGATAAAAAATCAGTGTTCCATGCATCCTAAAAGTAGCAAAAATTCACTTTGAAATAGTTTATATATCCATTGTTATATTAATTGTCTCTTAACATTTGCAAAGTGCTCCTGATCCGTTTTTGTGTAGTTCTTATCCTATTACTTTGGGAGACTGTCTGTAAATTACAGTTAGCTCCAGTACTAGTTAAGTGCTGTAAATGGACTTGTCAGCTGTTTCAGGGATCCATGAAGACTTCCTTTCTTGCAGAAGAGTTGGCAAGTATGATCATGCTGCCCCCAAAAATGCTGCCCTGACAACCACCCTTTTGGCCCCCGAAGCTACGTTACTGGTTTACATAAATATTCTGAGCTATAAACCTATTTTATTCATCATCTGTATGATAAATTTATGGTTTTAAAATTATTTACCAAAAAATAAGGCAACTGGTTCTTAATACATTTTAGTACAACTACTGTGGTTTCTTTGCTGCAAATTTGTGAAAAATGGTGGCAAACTTGTATACCCTACTAGCTATGAATTAAAAAAAAAGTATACATACAGGATCTTTAATGACATTAGTCATATGACAAAGATCCTGCGAAGAGGAGGAGGGTGCTGCTGGGGTGGAAGGTACATGTTAAATGGAAATATATTGAGCCTGTGTGAAGGAAAAGTCAATCAGACCAGTCTCCATGTGATTCTGGGAGCAGTTTGTAAGAGAGGAGAAAAACATAAAGAGCAATCTGTCTCCTATAAGAGATTATCATGGAAAGTAGTATGTGTAACAGAGGGCCCGGAGAACATGAGGAGCAGTCTATGTGAGAGAGGGGAAACCATAACTAGCAGTCTGTGTCCTATAGAAAGTGACATGGAAAGTAAGAGAGGGTCCTGGAAACATGGGGTGCAGTCTATGTGAGAGAGGGGGAAACCATAAACAGCAGTCTGTGTCCTATAGAAAGTGTCATAGAAAGTAGTATGTGTAACAGAGAGCCATGGGAGCATGGGGAACAGTCTATGTGAGAAAAGGGGGAAACCCAAATAAAGCAGTCTGTCTCTTAGAGAGGTGGATGAAAAAGTAGAGACAGGGCCCTGGAACACAGGGTGGTATTGAAGAGGGGAAACCATAAACACAGTCGTGCCTATAAAGTTCATAAAAAGGGGAGTATGTGAAACAGAGAGCCCTGGGAGCAGGGGAAACATCTATGGAAAAAAGGGGAAAAATAAGACAGGTCTCTTACAGAGGTTGGTATGTAAAATAGTATGCAGAACAGAGGGCCCTGGAAGCATCAGGAGTTGTCTATATGAGAAAGGGGGAAACCATAAAGAGCAGTCTGTGTACTATATAAAGTTGCATGTAAATTAACAGATGTCCATGGAAGCATGGGTAGTACTCTGTGTGAGAAAGGGGGAAACCATTAAGAGCAGCCAAAAGGGCGGCATGGAAAGTAGTCTGTGTGACAGAGGTATGCAACACAATACCACTATCTATGTACCTGTAGAAACCAGTTCAAAGCTAAACAACAGGGTATAAAGATATACCAATACAAGGTACAGCTAAAACAAAGTAATTTAATTTTATTTCAATATTAAAAACACATATCAAAGCACAAATACACATGAGTTTGGAGTAGGTTGGGAGGAGGCCATCATGGTCAGGCAATAGGAGTCATAAATGTATAAAGTATAATACAATTTTATTAATAGTAACGTAGCTTTGCAGGGGATCAAGGATCATAAATATCAGCAACATTGGGCATACCTATATGTCCTGGACGGGAAGGTATTCTCGCAAATGAACGTATGGCTACCTCCTGGACATTGTGTGGGCTCAAAAGCGGAGCTTACACAATAAAAGCATGGAACCAGCTGCATATCACAGCTGTCCCCAGGTGTTTTCTAATCATTTCTATTGTGTAAAAGTAGTAAAACATTAAAACTATATCAAAATGATATCCTTGTAATCAGGGGCGTAACTAGGGAAGCCTGGGCCCCAAAGCAAACTTTTGATGCCCCTCCCCAACCCCCCCCGCTTCCCCGTCTACTAACATTTACCGGGACCTCTTAAGCCACGCAGTTACTAGATACTACCAGGAGGGAACAACTCACCACAGATATCCCCATCATACGGCTACCAAACAAATCCCACTATACCCCTATTGACATTACCAATAGCGCTCCTACATATGGACCGGATTATACTGCCAGAACAAGACCACAAATTACCACCACATAGTGACTAATACCCCTATACTATTAATGAATAAAGATCAATATTACTGCCATATTGTGGTATATACTAGAGTACACAGGTGTCCTACAAACTGTATGTAACCTCCATACAGTGACCATATAGTGGTAGACACCAGTGTACACAGACTCTACAGACATATAAGTGATTACAGTGCAGTTACATCTTGTGACTCACAGGTGATGTTTTTCTACCGAGTCATTGACTTTCCCTTTTGTTCTGCATCCGGTCCCGACCACCATAATGACTTCTCCCGGCCACCACTCGTCCATGCAGATTTGGACACAAATATCTTAGAATCCTCACTTTTACAGCACCTCACTCCCTGCCACCCACCTCTGTACAAACTTCCCAGGGGTGGGAGAGTAGTTACAGGCCATAGCTTAGAGGCCCAGTCTCCTAGAGGGGAGACACAAAGAATTCACCCCCTGGAGATAGTGTTATAGCTTTGGCCTGTACCCCACCGAATCATATAAGCAGGTAGACCCCCCAAAAAGATATTTGGGTACCCCCTGGGAGGTGGGTTATAGACTTGGGGTAGGAGTATCAAGGCCCCGGGTATTAGATCCAAGTAGGTAGGCAGTATCGCGGGGTCTAATTAGGAACATTTTTGGCCCCAGTAGGGTAGCGTAGGAACAACATAGGCTGCAGTGGGCCCCATAGTTGGCATGGTTGGGACCCACATGGGAAACAGGTAGGTAAATGGCAAAGGGGGACCCAAATAGACGGGGCAGGCTTTAGGTTTCTAAGGGCCCTAAAGTAGGCAGAAAGTTTAGGAGTTTAAGGGGTTTGGTAGCCCGGCGGGTTTTTTAGGTCTAAGGGGCCAAACAAGTGACCCGGGGGAAAGGGGCTAAGGGCCAAAAGGGGGGAGGCGGGGTTTTTGGGTAGCATGGGCCCCCAAATTAAGTAGACAGGCAGGCTTGGGGGGGCTACATGGTAGGCAAATTCGGAGGCAATAGGGTTATCAACAGGTTTTGGGGGGGCTATAGCAATCCCCCCAACATTAGAGATTGCAAATAGGAACACATTAGCCACGCCTCGCCACCCCAAAACAAATGACATCACATCAGGCCCACCCCTCTGACCGCACCCAACAAATTACATCATATCGGGACCGCCTCAAACCACCCCACCAAACAAAATCAGCCCTGCCCCTCCAAAACCCGCCAACACAACAGCGGCGCCACTAGGCTGAAAATATGAATTATATAAAGTAAATTGATATACAGATCCATACAAAAGCTTAAACAATGAGGGAAAACCCGCAAATAAGGGTCTTTCATGACACTAATACCGAACAGTAAAACAAAATTCCCTACTTACTAACCACCCAAGACAAATTACAAAAACCACAATCGATCAAAAAATTTCCACCCATCATGAGAAATCACCCAAAAGTGACTGAAAATACCAAACCATGACCACAAAACACCACCACAAATACTAAAAACAGCCAACTGACCAAATAAAAACCCTTTACACCCACAAAACCCCTGTCATAAGGACCAAGGGGGGTAGATAGCATTTTTACACAGGCCTGCAGACTGAAATACCCCCAAAACGGGACCATATGGGGTAGAAAGCATTGTAACGGGCTCCGACTTATATACCCCAAACGTGACCAATGGGGGTAGATACCAGTTTACACAGCCGCAGACATATAAGTGAGACGTAAATCCCCTTTCCCCCTTTCCTTTTAGATCATCAGACCACTTCTCCCGGCCTCGCCCTGCGAATTAACCACACAAACAATTTAGATCTGCACTTCCCAGCACCTCCCTACCATTTCCCCCTCGTACAAACTCCCCAGGGGGGATACAAGGGTCAGGGGTTATAGAGTTCGGGAGGGTTGTATTTCGGTTGGCAATAGGGACGGGATGAGAGGGAGGGAAAGGCCACAGCTTTCAACACAACTCCGGGAGGGGACAGAAGACCAACCCCCGAGTTGTGGTCGGGTTGGGGTGTTTCCCCATTCCCACACCCCCAGATGTCAGCCACAGCCCGACCCTTCAGGGGGCAGGGAGTATAATACTATTGGATTCATTGAAAAACTCGGACCAGCGTAGCTCTATTTATAAACTAAAATGGTCCCAGGGCCTGTCGAGTTTATTTAAATAAACCTTTTTTTTTTGTTTCTTTATTTTTTTTCCATTTTTCCAGTGAAGTAAAGGAGCTTCTGCAGAGCCTCTATTACTATCGCTCGGGGCTTGGTGTCAGCCGCGGCATTTTTGTCACCCCCGCCGACACTATTTCCCCTGTCCCCGATTACCCCATACCTAACACACCAGGTGTGAGCCAGTAACCACTAAAAGCGGACCCCCTAAAAGTGCTTCTGGGCGGCTGCAGGGGGTATTCTTAGAATGGGGAAGGAACCCCGTAAAGAGGTTTTTCCCCCTTCGAAGTACGGCCCGCTTCTTTTACCGGGTGGGTTTTGGGAAAACGGGGGACCCCACATTGTTTATTTTCTTTTAAAATCATTTATTTTTGAGAAAACCCACAGTGGGCACCTCCTGTAAACTTACAGGGAGCCCCAAATTCAGATTCTCCCCTAAATAAACAAATTTTTAAAAAAAAACCACGTGGGGTCCCCCCCCCATTTCCAAACCAAAAAGGCAAAAAACACGGCAGCCTGATACTATCAGAAGGGGAAAAACCTTGATACTGGGGGCCCCTTCCCCTTCAAAAAACCCCCGCAGCTGCTCCAAAGCAACCTCATATTTGAAGGTCCCCTCCTGACGTTACCGGCCTTTCCCCGTACCCCGGTGCGTTGGGGAATGGGGGAATCGGACACGGGGGTTTTGGGCAGCCTCGGGGGAAAAAAAAAACCACTGGGTGACACCAACCCCAGCGATAGTAAAAGGAGGCATCTGTCAGACACCCCCCGTACTATCACTGGAAGAAAATAAAAAAAAACACACACAAACAGAAAAAAACCACTTTATTTAAATAAACACTCCTCGACACCGGCCCTCGTTATCCATTTTATTATAGAAATAGATACAACGTTGTCTGGTGTAGTCCAAAGGGGAAACCTGTAAAAAACCACCAACCCTACAAATGGGCATCACCCAGCTTTCCGGGATCCTGAATAGCCTATTTAGTGCTGGGAAAACTGGATGACATTCCCCATAGCAGTCGTCCAGCAAAGCTTGGTGCCTGCTGTGGGGGATGTGTCACCCAGCTTTCCCAGGGTGCTGAATAGCCTACCCAGTGCCTTGGAAAGTTGGGTGACATCCCCACAGCAGTTGTCCAGGAAAGCTGAGTGGCACCCATCTGCCACAGCAAGCACCCAGATTTCCTGGATGCTTCCTGTGGAGGGTTTTCCCAGCTGGATAGGTTATTCAGCATCTGGGAAAGCTGGGTGACATGGTTCACAAAGGGGTGGTCCAGGGAAAAATGGGTGCCCTGCTATGGGGGATGGGGGGGCCACTCAGTTTTTCCCGGGGGTTTGGGTCAGGAGGGGGGGGGTCGAGTGGGGGGTCAAAGGGAAAAGAAGGGGGGGTTTTAGTGGAAAGGGGCAGGGGGAGGGGTGTCGAGTGGAGGGTCAGGGAGGGGGGGGGGGGGGTTTAAATAAAGGTGTGAGCCAGGAGTGAAAAGGGGGGGGGGCTGGGCCCGTCTGCTTCTGCAAAACATATGAAATTCTTCTCCGTACTATGGACAATTTAGGCCCTTTTCCAGGCCCCTCTGGAAAAGCAAGGGGGAAGGGATATGAAACAGCTCTCACACACTGTGTTAAGATAACAAACACCAGGGGAAACCAGGGGGCGTGTACAAGCTCGTAAAAATTGGGGTGGGCCAGGAGGGTGCCCCATGCTGCTTCCCGCCCCGCCACACATAGACTATTTGTAGACCCCCTCCCTACAGAGCAGAAAAGCGGGGGGGTTGGGGAAACTCCCCCGGCAAAATTGGGGAACTGAAAGAGGGGCTTTTCTAAAGTAAAACGGAAAGGGGGGACCTGCAAAGCAAACGGGGAAATCCCCCCCCAAATCGGGGACAAAATTGGGGGGGTATGCTAAAAGGCCCCATATAGGTAGGGTTTGGGGGTATTTAGGCATAGGGGGGGGGTAATGGGCCCGGCTTCAGGGGGGAAATATAAAAGCAGGCCCGGGGGCTTTATGGGCTGGCTTCAGGGGGGACTATATAGGCAGGCTGGGGTATATAGGCAGTCTTCAGGGGGGACTATATAGGCAGGCTTGGGTATACAGGCAGGCTTCAGGGGGACTATATAGGCAGACTGGGGTATACAGGTAGGCTTCAAGGGGGACTATATAGGCAGTCTGGGGTATATAGACAATCTTCAGGGGGGACTATTTAGGCCAGCTGGGGTATATAGGCAGGCTTCAGGGGGACAATATAGGCAGGCTGCGGTAGATAGACAGGCTTCAGGGAGGACTATATAGGCAGGCTGGGGTATATAGGCAGGCTTCACGGGAGACTATATAGGCAGGCTGGGGTATATAGGCAGGCTGGGGTATATAGGCAGACTGGGTTACATAGGCAGACTGGGGTATATAGGCAGGCTGGGGTATATAGGCAGACTGGGATATATAGACAGACTGGGGTATATAGGCAGGCTGGGGTATTAAGGCAGGCTGGAGTATATAGGCAGGCTGGGTTATAAAGGCAGGCTGGGGTATATAGGCAGGCTTCAGGGGGGACTATATAGGCAGGCTATACAGGCAGGCAGGACAGGTAAAATAAGAAATCACTTACTTACCTCTGTCCACGCTCCTCCGATGTACCGTGCTCCAGCTGCTGTTCTCAGCGCGGGCAGCGCGAACATGTGACGTAATTGCGCTGCCCACGTGATAACCAAGAGCCGGCGTCTGCTATCAGGAAGAGTAGCAGAGCCGAGCGCCGGATGTGCTCCACTCTGCTACCACGGGGCAGCGCTAAAAGCCCGGACCCCGTTGCAGCTGCTATGTCTGCTACCCCGGTAGTTACGCCCCTGCTTGTAATTGTACTAACCGCTATAGTAAGGTTTTCATGTCTTTTATACCACATGCTGTAAAATGCACCCCAAAAATAATGGTGGAACAGCATTTTTCCCCAGCCCCAGCCCCAGCATTTCCACAGCCCAATGCTAAAAAAACTGTGGAACACCTGTGGACCCAAAATACATAATACGCCCCTATATGAGATCCTATAGGGATATTGAATCCAAAATGGGGCGACTTCTGTAATGTTTTAACTGTTATGGTACTTTAGGGGGCTTTGCAAATGTGACATGTCACCCACCAAAATCTGCCTTCCAAAAGCCAAACAGCGCTCCCAAACAGCAATTTACACCCATATGTAGGGTATTTCCGAACTTGCGCAATAAGTTTTGAGGTGCTTTTTTTCCAGGATTGTTTGTGAAAATTAAACATTTTCAGCTAAAATTGCAGATTGTTGGAAAAATGTTATTTTAAATTTTCACAGCCTAATGCTAAAAACATGTGTGAAACACCTGTGAGGTCAATATACTGGTGTAGTTTCCAAAATAGGGTCTTTTTAGGGGTGTTTATTAAGTTTTTGTACCTTAAGGTGTCTGAAACCTGAAAGTGCCTAAAGAAAATCAGAATGAAAATGAGACCCCAAAATCAGGGTGCTCCTTCTATTTTGAGTCAAATAGCGAACTACAGCCACTTATGACATATCACTAATTACAGCAGAAACAGGGGTATCAATATTGAGTTTAATTTCCTTGCTATCATTTATCGTATTCCAGTTATTAATGGATAAAAACTGAAAATCTGCAAAAAAGAAAATATTGAAATTTCACCTCCACTTTGCTTTAATTTCTGTAAAACACCTATAGGGTTAAAAAACTTGCTAAATGTTGTTTTGAATACTTTAAGGGGTGTAGTTTCCTACATGGAGTAATTTATTGGGTTATCAAACATCGGGGCCACTAAAAAGGGACTTTAAAAACGGACTTTCCCTAAAAAATCAATTTTTAAAAATTTTTTGATAATGTGAAAAATTACTACTAAATTTATAAGTCCCCTAATGTCGTAAAAAAGACATTTAAAAAATGTTGCCATTGTACTGTAGACATGTTGTAGATGTTAATTATAAACAATTTTGTGTGTTTAAAACTATGCAGAAATTTTCAAAGTTTGAAAATGGCAATTTTTTTCTAAATTTTCACGACATTTTTATATTTTCACAAGCTAACAGGGATTGTATGGATAAAAATGTATTATTAAATCAAAGCACAATGTGTCATGAGAAAACAATACCACAATAAAGATTTAAAAAATGGGGCTCTGTCAGGAAGTTTTATTCAGTGAACACCTTAGTGAGCTTTCACACGGTGCGTTTTTGATGCATTTTTTTTGTGCAGAAAGGCACAGCAATTAATGCTGTACATTAGTGCACAAAAAACGCATAAAAAAATGCACCCTTAACTTGCAGGCGTTTAACGGCTGTAAGGATATTTCCACCCCCTAATTAAATTCCAACATACACAAGTTCAGCTGCGGTATCAGAGCCAACAAACTTTTCCAAACGTTTCTTAAGTCATGAAATACTTTACTAATTTAAGTGTATAACAATGAATTACATATACTGTAGTAAATAGAACACCTGCAAAGTCTTACTGTTAGTACAGTTTAAAGTTGGTCATGTCATGAGAATCCTGTTGCAAACCTGCATAAGTCCATATCTTTAGAACAGGATAAGGTACAAGCCAGATACCTCTCACATCTCCTTGTTAAGGCACACTGTGTAGAACCTACCACGTTTCAGGGTTCACCCCCTTTCTCAAACATAGCATAAGAAGGAAGGTCAAAACTGGCTGCGGCCTTCTACCTGTAACCTTTACAAAGAGAAGCAATATAAAATTCTATTGATGTGATATCATACCCCTTCATAACTACATAAATTCAAGAGTCGGAGGGGAATATTTTTCATATTTTCTGGGAATGCCCAGTAATTCAACTTTTTTGGAAGAAAGTTAAAACCTTCATGAGGGATATTATTAGGATAAATGTCCACCTGGATCCAATGTTTTTTCTGTTTAACCTCACCCCAACTTCAGGAAACTAATGTGTTCCGTATAGTCATCCATTGTTGGTGGATATTATTATATTTATACAGTTGGGAAAACAGGTATTTAGTCAGCCACCAATTGTGCAAGTTCTCCCACTTAAGAAGGCCTGTAATTGATATTATAGGTAGACCTCAACTATGAGAGACAAAATGAGAAAACAAACCCTGAAAATCACATTGATTTGGAAAGAATTTATATGCAAATTATGGTGGAAAATAAGTATTTGGGGCAATAACAAAAAGTTCATCTCATACATTTTTATATATCCTTTGTTGGCAAATGACAGATGTTCAAACCGTTTTCTGTAAGTCTTCACAAGGTTGGCACACACTGTTTTCTGGTATGTTGGCCATTCCCATTCCCCCTGAGATCTCCTCTAGAGCAGTGATGTTTTGGGGCTGTTGCTGGGCAACACGGACTTTCACCTCCTTCCAAAGGTTTCCTAATGGGTTGAGATCTGGAGACTGGTTAGGCCACTCCAGGACCTTGAAATGCTTCTTACAGAGCCACTCCTTCGTTGCCCTGGTGGTGTGCTTGGGATCATTGTCATGCTAAATGACAAAGCCACATTTCATTTTCAATGCCCTTGCTGATAGAAGGAGGTTTGCACTCAAAATCTCATGATACACGGCCCCATTCATTCTTCTATCTACACAGATCAGTCGTCTTGGTCCCATTGCAGAGAAACAGCCCCAAATCATGATGTTGCCACCCCCATGCTTCACAGTAGGTATGGTGTTCTTTGGATGCAACTCAGCATTCTCTCGCCTCCAAACAAGACCAGTTGTGTTTCTACCAACAGTTTCTACTTTGGTTTCATCTGACCATATGACATCTCCCCAAAACTCTTCTGGATCATCCAAATGCTTTTCTAGCAAACTTCAGATGGGCCCGGAAAATGTACTGACTTTG